>JAWNLV010000170.1:577500-674229 GCA_035042125.1 Drosophila longiperda
CCATATCTCCTGTTCCATTCGTGGTACTCTTTGCATTGTTATTGTAATTAGCTTGGCTCCCTCCCCCCCCGCGCCGTTGGCCTGCTTGGCCCCCTTTGGACCCTTTTGGCCCGCCTGACACCGACCTGCCATTCAGCGAGGGTGGTACATTAAAATATGATTAACTTTCTGGGTTATGCCGTTGTCGTGTCTATTTAATTACAAATGAAGTCTCGCTCAAACTTTCCCCGATACGCTCACGAATCGGGTAGGTTTATAAAATCATTCGTTATGACGCCCAAAACGTTATTAAGAGAAAATAAAATATAACATAGAAAATAGAAAATGTTTTCCTGGCAAGAAAAAGTGATTTTTTTATTACAGATAATATATATATATATATTTTGTTTACATATTGGAACGAAAAAACAATATAAATTCTGGCGAAAATAAAACAATTTTAAATTAATTAAAAAAAAAAAAAAAAAATTATTAATTTGATGTTTTTTCAGGATATTTTATGAATTTTAGGCAAGAGCAAATATAATTCGATGTAGTTTGTGTGCCTTTGAATATATATATTTGTATATATATATATATACTTGGGTGTCTCCGCCCTTATTTTTATTTTTGGGCATTCAGTGTGTTGTGGCGTATGCCATATCCTGCGCTAACTAATGACACTTAGACGAGTTGGTTGTGTTCGCTGGGGGGGGGGGGGAAGGGGGGTTCGTTCTGGTGGCTGACAAAAGGCGCTAATCTATATTTGACGTGTTCAACGTTTACGCTTTTCTTTGGCGGACCTCAAAGTATCTGGCCGATTCAATCATAATTATGTGATTTCAATGGCCCTCAATTGTTGTACAATAATTGTATTAAAATGGCGCTCCCTTTAGACCATATTGTTCAGTCCATGGCCCGGCTCATATCGCCATGTCTTGACTCTCATCTGCTGCTGTTGTTGCTGTTGTTGTTTCGCATTTTGTTAAGAGGTGACAATTAATTTGTCAATAATAAAAATTGTCACCAGGTCCGGGGCGCCACGACAGGTAAAAGGCAAGGCTAATTTTAATACCAGTCTCTATTCGTTGTCGTGCTCATGCCTCATTTTGGCCATTATGCTTTTGGCCGCACTTCTTGCGGCACGACGTCATATTGTTATATTAATGATATATTGTCTAGCTGACGGCTCGGTCAACTTAGTAATTTTAATTATAATGTCATTTGTATATATTAAAATATATTTTCTCGCTGCCGTTGTAGTAGGGTTAAATATTGTCTGTATTTTATATATATATAAATGCCACATGGATATTTATTTTGCATGAGTTGTTTATTGAGTATTGATCATTTGGTCATTGGCTTTCATTAGGCAACTGTGACAACTCAATTAAGATTGGACTGTGTGCTTAATTAACCAAATACAAATATCTCATTAATTGATGACTGAAAAAAAAAACTTAATTAATTTGTATCAAACAAACAAATGTCTCAAGTTTTCTGTTATCAATATTATATTCACTCCTTTTCACATATTCAACTTAAAAAGAAGAAAAGAAGAAAAAAAAAAAAACGGAATTGGCAAAATTGGTTCACACTCTTCTTATTATAATTCAAAGAGTCGGAGAATTGGTTTAATCTGTGCTTCGTTGCAAATGAGAAATTTTCGTATGATTTTAAGCGCCTGGCTGGCCAGAAAATTACCAGGAATCCCTTACTTAAGCGAATGGATCTGTAGGGAGCGACAGACTAGGAGAAAGAAAGGAAAAAAAAAATTATAAAAAATAAAAATACCCAAAAATATGTGGAGGACGCGAGGCAGTCCAAAATGGCCAGAAAAAAAAACAACACACAGAGGGGAAAAGACAACAAAAATGGCGATAGAAATCGTGATACAATCACGTCTAGACTTTTACGAGTTGCACCTACAAACCATATAAAAAAAAAAGAAGCAAAATAATAATAATAAGAAAAAAGTCAAGAGAAACACGTAAGAAGGCTTTGCTCCAAACGTGAGTGATCAACTGGCAAATACCCTGTAGCCAAATATGTGTTGCGATCGCATAAATTATATATGTATTGCCTGAGAGAAATACCTAAAGTACTTTGATGTAGAGTATTTATTATGATTATAATATTATGATTTGTTCGTGTTATACCCGCTTAACATTTAACGAGGCTACAGGGTATACAAACTGCAGATTGTTGGCGCTGTTGTTGCTTTTGTTGGCAGGTCGCGCGGTCAAACGGCAACGTCAAAATTGCGATGGCAGAGTGGCCATGGACTTGACTTTGACTTGGATTTCGAAACTTAGGAAACTTGTGCCAGCAGCTGAATGCCTCAAAGGGCAGAACAGACACGGACTGACTGGGACTGGGACTGGGACTGGGACTCAGACCCAAACTCAGACTCTAACTCAAAACTCAAACTCAAAGTCACAGAGTTGGCAATGGCAACGGCAGCAGCGTCTGTGGCTAATTACAGGGCTGCCAGTAACAGCAGCAGCAGCAGCAACAGCAACAGCAACAGCAACAGCAACAGCAACCAACAGAAGCAGCAACATCAGAAACAGCAACAGAAATGATATATTTAAGCCTGCTTCTTTTATTTGCAAAAACTCTAGATTATTTTGTATAAGCCAAGAGTAACCAAGGCGGAGACAAATTAATATGGGTTAGTTCTTAATCATCGCGCAAACTCCTCCTAACCACAAAAACTCTGTTGAAGATTATACAAAATATTGTTTCAGTTAACATTGTTCTCATTTTATTTATTATTTTTATTTTTATTTTCTGTTTTTTAAAAGACAAATCCAAATAGCGGAAAATTTAAATTGCATTTCGATAGATTATTAAATTAATATTTTTTTTTATTTAAAAGCATACAAATACATATGTACATGTGTGTTTATATTTATATGGTGCAGGAAATTCAAGATATACATTTTAATTGTTAATTTTAAAATTTGTATTATGCAGTAATTAATAAAATAAAAAGAAATGAATTTCAGATCAACAGAGGAATTAATATGACTCTGCTCAAATCCACTTTTAAGCTGATCAATTATACAGATGCATATATAAAATGAATGAGTGAAGTGTATAAAAATAATAGTGAAAAATACACCTACTATATCTATACATATATATATAGATGTGTGTGTGTGTGTGTGTTTACCAAGTGATCAGCTTGTTGGCTTGTTGGGTTTGTCTTGGTGATTTGCAGGTCATATAAAGGAAATCGTTTTATCCTTTCGCTCATTTTAATCATGCTTAATGATTTTGCTGCTGCTGCTGCAAAGGCTAAAACACATACATACATACATACAAACATACAAACATACATCGAGTTTTAGTTGGTGTGTTTCAGCAAGACGAGCCTTTTTTTGGTGTGGGACTTGGGGAGCTCAACAGGTCCCACACCAAAAAGGCTCATTCCGTTGTGGTCGGGTACGTAGGTGGCAACATCAACGCAAACACACACACGCACACACACACACGCACACACACACACACACACATACGCTCTTTCGTTACAGTTTCCAATGTTACCTCTGTTGCCTGGCTTTCTTTTGTACTTTGCCGCATTTTTGATTTGGTTTTCGACTTCTCAAATAGTTTTTTATTTATTTCGTTGCCTTTTCAAGACTTGCTTTCGGATTGACTTCGACTTGGTCTTCGACACTTTAACGGCCTATGCGGTTCTTTGTTTGGTTAATTATGGTCCAGCCTAGTGGCGCCATCTCTAAATGGGTCTATATCTTGGGTCTGTATGGGTCTGTCTCTTGGCTGTGCCTGCTTTGGTCAGCTTGTTCAAAAATTTTTATTAATTTTTGCCGCGTTTATTTTCCATCGTTTATTAATCGATTTTCACTTTAGAGGCTGTACCGAAAATCAATTACAGTTATTAATAATAGTTGAACAAGTACTTAAAATCCATTGAATTGTTTAAAATTACAATTTTGTATTCACACGCCAGATTAGAAAGTATCACATAAAAGCTCAAACATCTTACAAATATACATTGTTCACACTTTTACGGCTTAGTTTGGAGTTAATAATAATTATTTGGCCTTTCGAAAATATGCATATTTTGTAGAATTTTCATTGACCTTGGATTTGCAAATGGATCTAAGTAAAAATATGCAAGAATAATAAAAAATAGTACCTCGAATTATATTGAAGTCTGTTCATATTTGTGTCCTTTCACAATATTTATTTATTTATTTATTAATTTGTCCCTACAACTAGGACAATCTAAATATTATCCTACGCAAAGATCTGATAACATATTTTTTGCTCTTCAGATTCTAATGTGATGTTGGAAAAAATAATACATTTAAGATTAGAAATGCTTTAAGCAGCTTGACAGATTTTCGGAATATATTTTTTTTTATTTTTTTTTTATTTCTTTGGTTTTTGTTAGGAGCTTTAGCAAGGCGACGCCCAGGCCAAGTCAGACGTTGTGTCAAAGATTTATAATTATGGGTTAGCAGCCAGCCAAGAAAGTCCAGGGAAACCAGGGAAACCAGGGAAACCAGAGAAACTGAATATAGAACGAAGGCAGGCAGCAAAAAGATCATTTATATGAAAGATGAGCGCAGACAAGATGTTGTTTGTTTCTTTAGTGGTTTGCGGCTGCGAAAGGAGTCAGTCGAAACCATTTTCGGGCTGTGATGGTAATGTTGCTTGGGGTCAGACATTGCGCAATGATGAATTATTTGTAGACCGTCGCTGGGCTAACGGGCGACGGAGCACATGTCTGAGACGCAGAACAGTCAGCGTAGAAGTCTTAGTAGTCAGTCTCCGGTCTCCGAGTCTCCGAGTCTCTGTCCGCCGCATGACAAACAGGTGTCAAGAGGTTGCTGCAGGGCTGCCGGCTGCCTTGTGCGTTTCTTATAACATTCATACTCACATTCACACGCATATTTCCACAGTCTCTCTTTTATCTCTCCCTCTCTCTCACTCTCACTCTATCTCTCTCTCCTTCTCTTTCTCGGCTAATTGCAGGACTGGTATTGGGATCTGTTTTTGACAAGACGAGTGTATTCTACACAACATATATTAGATTTAAATTTAAAATCATGGGCGTTGTCCAAACTGGAGCAGCCCTCCAAAAAAAAACCAAACGGGCCGAGTTCAATTTAATTCATTACAAAAAATGTGTTTTTTTTTTTATTTGCTTCTGCCAAATTGCAGGCGTCAGAACCCAACTTAATTTATCATTGAAAAGTATGGCACAAACTGCCTTAGTTAGTCTTCTTCTTCCTCTTCTTTGTATCCTTGATCCTTGTCCTTCTTGTGATGCTCGGCTCATGGAATAATTAAGCGACTGCCTTACTCTCTATCTTTGACCAGAAGCCGAAATTTGTATTTTTCGTCCTGCGTGCACTTGCGTGTAATTACTGCCAATTTCTGAATGAACTTGGCCCGTGCATTTCTCAGAAATTCGACCTGCATTTCTGCTTAATGAATGTCGAATGTTCGCTCCCTTTGAAGCCGTTGCACCAACAGTGCTTCTTAGACTACTTACATACTTAATTTGCCTCAGACTTGATAAATGACAATTTTCTAAACGGCAGCTGCCAATTGCAAATGTACTTAGTCGGCCAAATCAAAGAGCTACATTTTTACGTACTACGAACTAAACTCAAGTCAGATATTATTAAATTTATTTATTTTCTTTTTGGAATGGAAAAAGTTTGATTTATGCTAATTACGCAAATGTTTTTCTAATTTAAAGACATGAAAGTTTCATCTATTAAAAAAAATATTATTAAATGAACATTTGATTCGTATTGCTGCGAATTCAATATTCTCATTTTTTCTATGTAAAATAGTGGTTCGATCGGGCAAACTGCTAGTGCTTATCAAGGATATATATATATATATATATATTCTGTTTGGGTTTCTCTATTAAAGCGTCGTAAATTCGAAAACAAAATTTATGGGTTTAGTTACTAAATAGATTTTCTTAAGAGCATTTTAATTTGCATAAAAATACCTCAATGGCTTAGAAGAAGTATAAATTTTAATCGAAAAATAGTAAGACAATTTTTTGCTCATTCCGTCGAGTTGGTGTTTTGTCTTTGACAACAACAACAGAATTTTTGCTGGTTGATCAAATAGAGCTGAGGTAGAGGAATTGGGGCTGTGAACTATGCGTTTATAACTCGTGAAACAGCCGTCACAATCTGGAGGCGATGCGTGACGAGCTGAGCAGGGAATAATAGCCAAGGCGATGGCGAAGGCAAAGGCTGGTTTAGTATGACTCTAGTTTGGATTTGGAGCAGCGACGAGTCGCGTCGCAACTTTGATTTTTACTTCTTTTTTTTTTTTGGTGTTTTTTTTTTTTATTTTTGTGGCAACGAGTTTGTGGCATTGGAGGTGGTTTTGGCGCGCAGACACAAAAATAATTCACAAATTATGCGAATAAAATTTTTAATAATTCTCATGGCATGGGTTAAATAAATGAGCACAAAAGGTAAATGCAAGAAAAAAAAAAAAAATCCTTCTTCAACTAAAAGTTGGCCCAATGGCTGCAGCAGCTACGACGAGTCTGGTCGTCTGGTCGTCTGGCCGTCTTTTGGGTTTTGGCACACAAATCTTTCGTCTGCCTTATATGGCCAAAAAGTGGGATGGAACCAAAATCTTCAACGCGTCAGGCATATCTGGGCAGAAAAACTGCAGCAGCTAGTCAGCCATTCAGCCTGGCCGTGGGCCACAAGACTTGCGCAGAACTCAAGTCAAAATCATCAAGTCCGAGTCATCGAGGTTCAAAACATTGCCTGCTATCCATCGCACTGGGATTGAGGCAGGTGGTGTGTCGGACGGCACCGACAAATGCCGACCTGGTCTGGGTATATTGATACTCCAGACAGGCTGCCAAGTAACCAACGGCAACCGCGATAGCTTTTCATATTTTTATTTTTTGAGAGCGTTGCAAAAATGTTCAACGCTTACATTATACTCTCTACGTGAAACGATTAAACAGGGTAAATGCATTTTTTAATTGAAATTCAAATTAATTTTTATGACTATTCTCTTTGCAATCCAAAAATGACAACTTATCTCGCCATTTCTTGCAATTTCTTAATCAAAAAGAAGTCTATAAACTTCCTACCAATACACCAAATCGAAATTACCTAATTAACTCTTAAAGGACAACAAATTTTAAATTTTTCGTAATATAATCAGTACTATAACAGCTAAAAAAATAATAGTTTATATTAATTAATCAATCAAATTTAAATTAATCATATTAATTTAATTTAATAATATGTATTAAAAACGATGAAATAATTACAGGGTACTTAAGAGTCTTACATTTTTTATGGCATTTTAAGATTTGTTTCTTTTGCTTTTTGGTAGATTTCTTTTTCTTATGTTGCTGTTGTCGGCATTTTTTGTTTTGAAGTTTGTGCTTGCTTTTATTTGATTTTCGCAGCATCACGAAAATTTAGCATGGCCAATGCGCAGGTTAAAAAGCCAAAATTTTCGCTTTTGACATGAAAATTTCTCTAGTTCAGACATCTTACCTACTCGCAAAGCAAAAAAAAAAAAATTATTTTTTTAAAAAATGCTTAGGCATTCATTCAACCATTTGTTAAACATAAAGTGTTGGAAATTTTGCGCTCTCATAATTAATACAACCATTTTGAACATACTCGCAATATATACTTAAAAACAAAAAAGTAATGGCGCAAATCGTTTTTGGTCTTGGCTCATTAAACGAGGCGGCCTCATATGATAGAGCAGCCAAACTTATAATCTATCTCAAATCGCTTAACTGATGGAATATTGAAAAAAAAGAAACAAAATCCATCTATTCGGGGCATTTAAACTGTGTGAGGGCTGACCAAAGAAAAAAAAAAAAACCCCAACAAAATATAAAACATAATAATTGTGGGAAAGTGTGAAAAAAAAAAAACGTTAGAAGAAATGCTCTCGTCGCATTAACATATCATTATGAATAAGTACAGATATCTGGTGAAGGGTTTTAGCCAAGTTACTCGCCAATAAATCGGTTACATAATTAAATATCTGTTTTACTTTAATTTCTTCTTCTTGTAGCGTACTTACTGTGCATAAAACTTAAATCGTTTAAAAATAACAAATTGTTCAATTTTAGTTTTTAGTTGTTTTGTCAATTCGACAAAATTGAAATAAGTTTTTCCTAAATTATATATTTAAAATCTTTTAAATTATCTATTGTTTGATTAATATTAAGCTTTGTTCTTTAGAAAACTGAACTGTATTTAAAATTTAAATATGTCTTTCGGTTTTTTAATATTTTTATTTCTACGATATATTTGAAAACTCGTAAGTTATATATTTCTTGTCTAGACACTAATTGAAATCACTAAGCGCTGTCCTAAAATCGATTGATTTACGCTCACCGATTGTTCAGGTTTAGCTTTACAGTTTACTTAAAAAAATAGGGAAAATGTGTGTCAGCAAGCGAGACACAGAGAGAGAGAGAGAGAGAGAGAGAGGGAGAGAGAGAGAGAGAGACAGACGACTGTCAATCATTCCGATGGAGGAGTCTCAATGACGGCGCTTGACACGTGCACTGATTTCAAGCTGAGGCTGTGAACTTGTCAAAGAGCTGTCAAAACAAGTCATTATTGAATTGTTTGTTTTGTTTTGTTTGTTTGTTTGTTGGGCTCCGATATTGTCCTGTTGTTGCTCTTTTTAATTAGCTGCTGTGACATTTTTATGAGCTGCCAAAAGGGGTTGGCGGCGTCGGTGTATCACCAGTTTGATGGCTAACTTGACAAGGAGTGCAATCGTTGTTGTTGTTGTTGTTGTTGTTCTTGTTATTGTTGTTGTTGTTGTTGTTGTTGCTCTGCTGACAGGGCAATAAAAATTAATTGAGTAGCAGCAGCTTAGCGAGGCAACTTGTATCGCTGTATTGCCCCACCCGCAACCGCACCACTCGCACAGCAGCCCCTAAACAACAACATTTAAGGCAAGCCTGTCCACCTCCCCCCCTCATACCCCGCTGCTGCCAACAACCAACAGTCACCCTCTTTAAATCCGCACTGACTGCCTAATGTTGTTTGTTGGTTTCGTCTGTTTGTTTATGGTTTGCCGGCGGTTGTGTTTAACCGCCACCCCCCCCCCCCCCCCCCCGCTCGACCGTGTAGCCAACCAACAGAACCAACCCAAGCAGCCCACAACTAACGCAACCATCGCCAATGCCATCCACCTTCTTCATACACTGCTCCCCTTTTAATGCGTGCATTCTCTAAGTGTATTTGTTGTTGTTGTTGTTATTGTCAACGGCAAAGGGCACGCCTTTTTTGCGTTAATTTCAATGGGGGGGAAAACATTGCAGCACTATTTCCACACACAGCAAAACCGTAAATCGAACTCAGAGAACTGAGAACGAAACCGAAAAGCGAAAACCCAACCTAAAATCAGCCCAACCCAACTCAAACCAGGCCAATCCGAAAAACCCAATCCAGGCGCATCCACAATTTTCGCCCCCCCCCCTCTTTTCTTTCCTTGTTTGCAACGCTTTTTCTCTTTTTAGCGTTTGGTTTTTTTTTTTCTTACTTTTCTTTTCTCATTTTTTGTCATTGTCATCGCTGTTGTCGTCTGTTTATTTCTTTATTTGGTTTTTTATTTGCCTGTTTATTATACACTGTTCCAAAGCAAGCAAAGCTGAGCATATTTGGATTTTTTTTTATGCCAATTTTCGTCCAACTATTTGTTTAACACATTTCAAATAAATCGCTTGTCTAACATTCATATTTTGCATTACTACTTTTTTTTTTTTAATATTTATATTTTTGGCCTAATTCCGGTCGCATATAATGAACAGAATATCGCCTCATCTGGCATTTGTGGCTGTTAAGTTTTTACTTGTTTTCTTTTCTTTTTTTATTTTATTGGAACTTCATTAAATGTTGCTTTTTGTGTCGTTGTCATGTTGAAAATTGTCATAAAAAGCATGCAAGGCTGGGTAAAAGAGAAATTTCAATGAGATTGCCACGCCTACAAGTCCACAACGACGCTAACTTTCTCAAAGGATAAGACAGAAGCGTGTGTGCGTAATCATATATATATATATATATATATATATAGTCGTACATATTTGTCTCTGGCTTTTGCATTAAGAAAATGTATTGCTGAGCTTTGCAATTTTACAGAGCTAAATCAATGACAGATAAGAGGGGAACCTACCAGGAGGGGACTAACTAGGGAGCGGATGTTTATATATATATATATATATATACATAATCTGAATAAGTAGTTTGGGGTCCCTCGCATTGCCTGGTGCCTGGTGCCTTGGCAAAGACAGCTTTCGTTTCTTCTCGTTTTCATTTAATTTGTCCGCATACGTTAGTATTACATTTTTCATCTTTATAAAAATTTTTTTTTCTGCCTGATCGTATGACAAGATAATGCCCAAGATATATGCGCCTTGTCAGACAACAAAAGCAAACTACAAAACAACATGCAACAACAACAAAAACGAGTACAAAAAAACACAATGCAAAAAGAGAAAAACACAAAAACAACAACAAGAAATACTAATAAAAATTATTTCAGCACTAAAATTGTTGTTGCTGCAACAGAGAAAAAGGAAAAAAAAAAAATACAAATATACATGCATGCATTAATATGTATATATATTTATATATATATATATATATATATGTATGTATGTGCCTGGATGGTAGAGTTAGCCAGCGTTCCTGAGCTGGCCGATCTGGCAACGGCGGCAAACAAAATAAAATTTATTAATTCACAATAATAAATTTTTGTGTCTTTCGTTTTCGATTTGTATCGAATGATAATTACAGGTTGTGCTGTAAGAAGAAAAATGCCTCGATTGCCGTTCCCATTCCGGACTCGGGCTCACGCCTGCGCCTCCTCTGCGGCACCAGATCAAGCTCCAACTCCAGCTTTAGCTTTTAGTCTCTAGTCCTGGTATGGCTTTGGCTCGACTTTTTGGCGCTGCTGAGCACAAAAATTAATTGTGTGGATGAGAATGAAATAGAGACAGTTGCCAGTGACTGGAGACTGAGACTGAGACAGAGCGCAATCTGTTTGCAAATCCCCATCCACGTCCAAAGTGACTTCTATTGGACTACAGGAAAAAAAATTGTCTCCTGATCATCAAACACTTTACATCTTCCACTGGCCAATTAAGTCCATCTACATAAGTAACATAATTTATTTGTGCAATTTACTATTAAATTTCGTTTATTTAATTGGCTAAGAATAGATTTATTTCATTCCTATTTCAACATGCATTCTGAGAAAAGATACAAAATTTATTGAAATATTCAAATATATATCGCAATTCAATTGCCAGACACAAAAAATACTTATTATGGAAAATTATTGCATTAATGAATTGCTGACTAAAAATTAAATTTGTGGCAGCATTTCTCTTTAAAGGAATTATTCTTGCGATGAAACTCATCTAGACAATCATCCTTCAATACAATTTTTACCAACAGTCTGGAACAGAAAAAATGTCAAATTTAAAAGTGAATAAAGCACAAATAAATAAAATAATAAAATAAACTATTATTCATGTAAATAAATGCATTAATTAAAATGATAAGATTTAATAGCTGAATAAAATTCGAATTTAATCAACTATAAAATTGGATTATTTCTGATTTGTTGCTTTTCGCATTCGCAGAACAAAATTTTAATATAAAAGTGAATAAAAAATAATAAATAATTTAATAAAATAAACTATTATACATGCAAATAAATGCATTAATTAAAATGATAAGATTTAATAGCTGAATAAAATTCGAATTTAATCAACTATAAAATTGGATGCTTTTTGCATTCGCAGAACAAAATTCGAATTTAAAAGTGAATAAAAAATAATAAATAATTTAATAAAATAAACTATTATACATGCAAATAAATGCATTAATTAAATTTATATGATTTAATAGCTGAATAAAATTCGAATTTAATCAACTATAAAATTGGATAATTTCTGATTTGTTGCTTTTCGCATTCGCAGAACAAAATTCGAATTTAAAAGTGAATAAAAAATAATAAATAATTTAATAAAATAAACTATTATACATGCAAATAAATGCATTAATTAAAATGATAAGATTTAATAGCTGAATAAAATTCGAATTTAATCAACTATAAAATTGGATCATTTCTGATTTGTGGCGGTTGCATTCAATTGAGTTCATTAAGCTTTGCCAATTGCCAAGGCTATAATTATTGTACATTGTGCATTTAAAATGTAAGCCAAAGGACAGCTACAAAGGCTGCAAAGGGGCAAATGGCTTAAATGGCTCAAATGGCTAAAATGCCAGGAGCGGGCAAATCGATGGCGCTATCAATAAAATTTGTGCGGTGGCCACTCATCTCCATGCCGCACAAGTGAGTGTGTGTGCGTGTGTGTGTGTGTTTGTGTTTGTGTGTGAGAGAGAGAGAGAGAGAGAGAGTCAAGAGAAACCACAAAATCAGAGCCGGCGAAAAAGGGATAATATAGCCAAATGCAAAATGTTGATGGAAGGAGAGACCAGAATGGTTAACTTGATGTGGAGTCAGTAGCAGGCAGGCTGACTGACTGGTTAAGCATTTAGTCTAATTATGATAATTTTGCTAAGCGCCCGGAGCTGCAATCGATCAATTATAAGGCACAGAGGTGAGAGGTGCATCTGATGGCTGATGGCTGATGGCTGATGTCTGGCATCCTGATGCGGTTGGCCATTCTTTCACAGCCTGTTTTGCGCAGTTGATTTAAACAATTTACAAATTCGACATTTCGTCAACATGTTGCTCAACATCTCATCAAAGCAATATAAAAATAATAAATAACAATAATTAAGTGCAATGAAGCCACAAAGGCGGCGGCAGCAGCACACGCAGCTACTACAGCCACAAGGAGTGAGAGTTGGTCCGGGGTGATTGCGGATGAGATGAGGATGTGTGGATGTGAGGATGTGAGGATGCGTGGAGGAGCATGGTGTGAGCGCAGCAGTAAAGTGTTGCCAACTGGGGTGTGCGACGTGTGGAGTACTCACATATTGAATGCCGCGCTGCATGTTGACACCCTTTTTAGCTTAAACACAGGTTTGGACCATAGCAGCAGCAACAGCAGCAGCAGCAGCCGCATCCAGCAACACCCTCAACTTGCCACACTCGTCGTCACAGCGCCAGCGTCACCGTCCAATTCAGTGAAGGCTAAGAGCGAAGCTGCCTTGAGTGTGTAATCAAGGTAGGTAGTCATTATATAGTAAGCTCAGCCTTAGCCTGGGATTTATGTAGAGCATTATGCGATATGGTGTGGCGTTGATGCTCTGATTTTGATAGCTCAATTAGTGGAGAAGATTCAATCTAACCAATGAATAGCAAATAATCCTCAACATGCTCATTTTGATACAAATTTGATGAACATTTTAGTCATTCAAGAAAAACATCTGAATCTGATAGTTTTTTTTTTATAGAATTGTAAACTTAATCAGAAAATTATTTTATTAGTTATAGAAAAATGTTGCTGTTTATTTTTGGATTTAGATTTGACAGATTTTGCTGAGTGCTGCTTGAATTTTGAGCTCATTCATAATGCCGATAAAATCGAAGTGGTTAAGTAGAAACGCTGCCTAGAGTGGTGTCAAAGATTTGCAACCAACACATCAACAATCCAGATCTCAGTTGCGCAGACATCTAGACAGACAGGAGGCAGATTGGACGCACCATCATTAGATTCACAAATGATGGACAAGGTTCAAGCTTGAATGATCAATGCCGACTTTAAAATGTTGTTTGACATAAATGTGGCTAACATTTAATTTGGATTTTTTTTTATTTTTTTTTAATTTTTTGGGTTTTTTTTTTGGCAGTGGACGTGGCTGAAACTTAATTTGCTTAATAATAATTGTTATTAACTGAACTGAGCGCAACAAAAGGGAAACGCACACAAAGCGAGAGGGAGATATAGAGTGAGAAAGAGACAGAGGGAGAGGGAGAGCGAAGAGAGAGTGGGAAAGAGAGAGGGAACACAGAACCCAATTGGCAATAAGTTGGAGTTGGCGCTGACTGTGATGGACGGCGTTCCTAATGGAATGATACACAAATTTGATTGGGTTAAAAGTCAAGGTGAAATTTTGATTGATTCGCATTTGCGATCGATTGATCAGTTAGAGAGATTTAAAGAGTGTTGTTATTATTGTATGTTGCTGTTGTTTTTGTTGTTGTTGTTGTTGTTGTTGTTGTTGCTTAGACACATAAGAGCTACCGTGTGTCAGGAGCAGGCAGCGCCTAGCGTGATTTTTCCTGTCGCTGCGGGGCATCGAGGGGTCGCCCAACTGGCCCTGGCCCTGGACGTGGAAGTGGACGTAAAACGTGGCTATGGATGTGGAAGTCTATATGGATGTGAATGGGTAGACAGTAGACGGTAGATGGACAGTGGACGCAGCTCGATGGCTCAGTGTCTGTAAAAGCCGCTGCTGCTGCTGCTGCTGTTGTTGCTGTTGCTGTTGCTGATGTTGTTGCTGATGTTGTTGCTGTTGCTGATGTTGTTGCTGTTGCTGATGTTGTTGCTTTTTGTTATATCGGCGTAAGTTTCGAACGCCGCTTGGACGTCTACGACCCACTTCAAAGTGATTTACGATTTTGTGACACGCCCTCGCCTAGCAATTTAGAGAATGAATCCCCCTTTCGAAAAGTAAAAGAATACTCGTTTCCACATACACATACATGTATAACTATGTATGTCCATATATATATATATATATATATATATTTAGATATATTCTAGCATACACACACACATACATACATACATATTTAGAAGTTGGCTGTGTTTGCGTTTTGCGTTTTGCCTTTTTCGACTGCGGTTGGTTAGTTGCTTCTGGCTACTGCTTTGTTGTTGTTGTTGTTTTTATTCGACATGAACTTTTACCTAGCTCCCCACTCCTAACTCCCCACTCCTTACTCCCCACTAACAACATTTTGGCCAACGTATTCTGTAGCATTCATGAGTTGTTGTTGTTTGGCTTGGGTTCGGTCCTGGAACTGAGCCTGTGCCTGTGCCTGTGCCCGTGCCTGTGCCTGGGCCATTGCACCCTGAATGCTGGCACCAACGCCCACATTGACTGCCTCGCTTTCTTGGCTGCTGGCTGCAATTGTGTTTTCATAACCATAGAATGCCCTCAAGAATAGTTGGACTTCCCTTTTGAAATTTGGTTTTTTTTTCTTTTTTCTTTTTTGGTTTTAGTTTTAGTTTTGTGGTCTTTTATTGTTCCTTGCTGGGATAATCGGTAGCACTTTCCCTTTTTTTTTCCTACAACTGCACATTTGATTTTTGCCCAGTCAACAACACGTTGGCAATCAACTTAATTATACCCTGTATCCATTAAAGTGGGTAAAAGCCTAAAGTGGATTAAGTGAAATGCAGGTTACTCAAATTATCAATTTTAATTCAACAAAATTATTATTTTTATTATTAACAAAGATAATGTGTATTTTAAAGTTGCAATTAAAATACGTATATGTTTATAAAATATTTTCTAATTTATGTAATTTTACTTAACTATCGCAGACTGCTTTTAATTATTACTAAAACTCAATATATCCACTTAAAAGTCAACAGTTTATTGCCAATATCAATTAAGATCGATTAAATTGTGTCCAGGAAATTGATTACTTATCGTTAATATTACTCATCTTATTGTCAATTGTTGGAAATATAGAATTAAATGCTCAATTAGGTCATAAAGGCAATTTCAACATTCCAACTTCACACAAATAAAATGAATTTTATGCAAGCCATTTTGTAATGCGCTGAATATAAATGATAAAGCAATGATTAATTTAAGTATTAAAATCATCAATTTTAGTCCATAATTCAGAAATGAAATTTTCAGTAATCAATAATCTATGTAGTGTAAAATAATAATAATATTTTCAACTTAATTAGGCCGCTTACAGAAACTTGACTATTTGCAAATTGTCGGCTCGAACAAATTGTTTTTGCTGGTGGGTAGAAAACAATTAAATTGAAGAACTTAATAAAATGAATGCAATTAAAAATTAAATATTTTATGAAATTCGATAAAGTTGTGAATTGTCCAATTTTGTCAGCACCCAAATGTGGGCGGTGTCCGTCAGTGGGTGTGTCCAGGTGCCTTTTGATTGGGAAACTTTTCGTGCAGCAAGTTGAGCAAATTGCAAATGGTTTAATTAAGTGCAAATGGCTGACAATAAGAGTGTCATTATAATTGTGTTGGCTGGCACAATGAAGGGACAATTTAAACACTGGCAAAATACACAAAAAAAAAGTCCCCCCCCCATCCCGCTCAATCCATCCAGACCCATCACAACGCCCACTTTCAAGTTGAAGCTAAATCTGAAGTCCGATGGCAGAAATCAACGACGATGTCAAGCAGTGCGTGCATTGAATAATTGAAATTGTAATTGTAATTTTTGAACATATATATTTATATATATATATGACATACATACACACTCCACTCACATACATATTTACATGCTGAAAGGTGTAAACTTTCAAATTTGAGCTTTGTAAGCTGATTTGGCTTGAAGTAATCTCAAATTTTAATTCTTTAAAAATCGAAAGAAATGGAAAGACCAGAAAAATGTATTCCTTAAGTCACATTTTACTTGAATCAATTTATTTTTGTCTAAAATATGAAATGTGAAATGAAGCCAAGTTGAGGTAAAAGTGCGACTCAAAAATGATTTTGTTATTAATTATTATAAAGAAAATTTGGAAGTTTATTCAAATTTAACTTAAATTTAAAAATTGTTTTTATCTACATTTGTGTATTTATAAAATAAACCAATTTACAACTGAAGCAGGAGTTTAAAAATAAATGTCGATTGGAAAGTGTTATATTATAGTATGATATGGAACCTGTTTTTTTACAGTTATCTTACATAGTTGAAGTAAAAACTGTTTTTGTAGATCTGTGTAGGATGGGTAAGGGACAAGGTGCAAGGTATGAGGGGTATAGGCAATCAGTGGCTCTTAAATAAGCTAACCACCCAAGTTAACACCCACCTGTGCTGTTCCATGTGTCACAGAAAGAGAGAGGGAGAGTCAAAAGGAGAGAGAGAGAGAGATAGAGAGAGGAAGAGTGAGAGTGAGAGCGAGAGCGAAACATAGAAATTGAGATGTAAAGAGTGCACGACGTTGATTCGCCCACAATCAAGATGAGGCACAGTCACGCAGCGAGGCACCCACAATACCCTCCCCCGCCCCCACCCCTCCGACTAACAGTCTCTCTCTCTCTCTCTCTGTCGCTCTCTCTCTCTGTCGCTCTCACTCTCGTTGTGTTTGGGGTGGGCGATTTGGAAATGCAATCAGTCAATTCTGTATGGATGCTGCGGGAACTATGCAACTACCAACAGCAGCAGCGGAGCACATTCTATCAACTCGTTGTCGGTCAGCTGATGGGACAGACCGCAACCTCAACAACCCCTTCCCACAAAAATGGCCATGCTCTTACAGGAAGTTTGTTGGCCTCGTTTGGACGGCCAACAGGCAACTGGCAACTGGAAACTGCCAAATGGTAACCAGCAGGAGCCGGCGCTTAAGATTCTGTTGTGGTTGCTAATTTTGTTGCTGTTGTTGTGGTTGATCCGGCACCAATGTCGTGAGATGTGAGTAACAGAAGATGTCTGGAATGGTCTAACTTAATCTGCGAGAATCTACAGCTAAAAAAGGCCTACGGGCCAACAGCATGTGCTGAACACACTTTCGGGTTGCTTGGCTTGCTTTACTTGTGGTTTCGATGGTGTTCAGCGGGTGGGGTGTGGGGTGGGGTGGTGGGTTGGTTGGAGTGGGTTGCATGTGCTGTCGTACTTGGGATGTTTCCGTTTGTCTAGGCGACAATGCACTTTCAAGTGCAGCAGCTGCCACTTTGGGGGTGTGTCCCTCAATTACAAGTACATATACGCAACATTGTACATACATGCATTCTTTATGTACATATTTGCACATAGAGAAAAATACAAAAAAAAAAATAAACAAAGGAAAGCGATAAATGGGAATCCTTTTAGACCAGAATTTATTATGCAAACATAATGAATTACAAACTTATTTATTCGTTATAAGATTATTTATTTACGACTGCTTCGACAGTTGAATAGCTCGACTTTTTTTCGTTAAGTGTATCTGTATTTAACACAAAATAACTGATGCAAAAGCACTTTCTACAAATTGTGCTCTTTTCGTGTTTGCTTGGCTATTTAGTAAATATGCTGTATGATGTAGATTAAAGCCACAGACACATGTATTTTACATGTAGACTGACAAATTGTTGCAAATCCTCAAGTCGATGCACAATAAACAATTTTCGTTTCAATTAAAATGTTTGTTGTGGCAAATTCTATTTGGTAGTCAAAAAAAACTATGACACTAAATTGTTTAAAGTTTATTAAAATTATTTCTATAGGACGTCCTTGGTAATAGAGTTGTGAAGGACTCAAGTTCCTAATCGGACTCTAGGCTTAGTCATTCTGTTAGGGTTTTAAATAAGTGAGTTTTATTACTGATATACCTAGAAAAACGAATATAATTATATTTAAAAAGTTTATTCTTGATAGTCGTCAACATACATAAATAGGATATGTTTGATAATTTCTGTGCATTGATGGAACATTAAAATTCCCAAAAAATTTCTTGGTAATAAATAATAAACGGAAAAATACTTTGAGGGTTGGTTTATTTTGAAAGGGTGTGCAATTTAAAATGAATATTCCATATGCATATTAGATCAGAATTTGGGAAGTTAAAGAAAATGAAAGTAAATCGGTTTATTAATTTATATTTATATATATATATATATATATATATATTTATACGCATACGTTTCATGTAGAAATAAAATTAGGAATCATTTGAATTTGGTATTTATTGACTTATTTTTTATTATTTTTGCAGGTCAATTACACTTTAGTATTATCATATCTAAATAGAATATATATATTAAAGGTACAGAAGGCAATTTGTCACTTCTAATTTCTTAATCAATAATTCCCAGAAGTAAGCCGCAACAATTTTTAATTCAAATACAAAACTAAACACGTAACAATGAAAAATTAATGCTCTGGCCGAAAGTATGCCTTCTTATAACTTAATAAATTAAAAATTTCATTCTGATTAAACAAAAAAAAAAAATAAAAATAATTATTTATTGTTACTCTGTATGTGAATTGCTTGGTTTTCGAATATTCGATATACCCTTTGGATCTATTTTTGTACAGGATACACAGGGTATAAGAACTAAATTCGTATTCATAAGATAAAAAAAACTGCGCAACATTTTTGTGTTTGCACGCTATGGGATTCCACTGCAGTCAGCGACTAAGGGCTACAAATTCAAGTTGCGCGCGCTCTCTCTCTGTGCTCGCTGCTATGCGAACGCGACTATGCAGACGCGACTAGCGAGAGACAAGGTGCGCTAGAGCGTTGACGCGCGTGCCAAGCGTACAGCCATCTCGCTCGCACAGCGGCCATCGCTCTAATTATAGGTTAGGGCACATGCAGCATAAGACAATGCTCCGATTGGTCGATAGCACCGCGTCGGTGCGCAGCACGCATGCAAAGGGGGCGTTGCCAAACAAAAAAATTCAAACTCGTTTTGAGCGCGTGCTTGCTGGCGTTTATGAATGAACGAAACTCAACTGAAGTGAAACAAAACGGACAGGCAAGCTGTGCGCTAGCTCGGCTAATACATCATCATCATCGGGCCGAAGTAGTGGCAGAGGCCGAGGCCGAAGCAGAGACAGAGGCAATGATGATCATCATCGGTGGTAGGTTTTTAGCTTTATTGCTGTCTCTCTTGTGCGCCCAATACTCAGAAGCGCTGCGCCAATGTTACGAATAACTGCGTCATGATGAATGGGGGAATGGCTGCTCTTTGTTGTTGCTGTTGCTGCTGCTGCTGCTGCTGCTGCCGCTGCTTCTGAGAGAGAACGTAGCGGCGACGAGGCTGCGATTGCGATTGCTTGCAGTCCGTAGTCGTCGTCGTTGTCGCTGTCGCTGTCTCAGTTTGCCAGCGCACCACAGCAAAAGCGAAACATACAAAAACCATAAAATAAACCGAAGGAAACAAAAAAAAAAAAAATAAATAAAAAGCGAAACACACACAGAAAATTGATACAACAATTGCAAATCGCGCTCTCTCTCACGGCACGGCACGGAAAGGCACAGCCGCAGAGAAGTGGCGGGAGCAGGCAGCAGGCAGCAGGCAGCAGGCAACTTGTTTGTGACGCGCCCTCTGCTGAGGCTGAAACGACGACAACGCCTTCAGCTTGACGTTGACGACGTAGCGCAGTCGCCGCCAACGACAACACGAGAACGGGGCCCAAGCTTTTTGTTTGCGCTGGCATCGCGTGAAACAGTTGAAAGCCTTTGAACGATCAGCGACGACGCCGAAAACTTTTGCGCGGATACCAAAAAAATTTTTGTTTGCTTGTGCAGACGCCTCCTTGTCGCCAACGTCGCCGCCGACGCCTCTGCAAACAAGCGACACAAACGATAACCACAACATCAACATCAACAACAACATCAACAACAATAACAACAACAACATCAACAACAACAATAACAACAACAATAATAATAATAATAATAACTGCAACAAATATCTATATAACAGTTCCAAGTGCGTTCTCCAGTGCTTTTGTATCACATTTCTTGGTTGTATTTTTTTTTTTATGTTCGTTGTTTGCTGGCCAACGCGTTAATATTGTTTTTTGCTTGAGTTGTACTATTGATGTATGTACAAAAATACATTTGCATTTTGATGGCTTGTGTTGATCCTTGATCCAAAAGTTGTGTGTGTCGTCAAATATCAGAAACTGGCGTTCGCGTCCCATACAAATTGGCAAGTCTTACAATTACGAGTCATCATTTCATAAAATAGAACATCAACGATCACAGTCACAGTCGCTGTCACAGTTGCGCAGTCACAGCCACAATCACTGTCACCTGTCACAGTTACACAGTGGCAGCAGCAGTCGCAGCAGGAGCAGCAGGATCAGCAGCAGGCAACATAATTTGATAAGCTCACATCTGGAAAGAAAGAAAAGAGAGAGAAAGAGAGAGGGAAAGAGAGAGAAGGAGAGTGGGAGAGCGAGAGGTAGTCTGTCAAATCGTTATTGTCACTGTCACTATCACTGTCACTGTCATAGTCAAGTGAAAAGTCACAGCCGACGGCAAAAAATATCTAAAAACTATAAAATCCATAAATAACAATTGAAATCGTTCAGCTGAAGTGACAGTGAAAAGTGCATTTGAAGCAGTTAGAATCCTTATTAAGATCCTTTTTGTTGCATATTTTTTATTGTTTGCGACGAGAGAGCGCGCGTGTTCCTCTGTGTCTAATCCTTGTGTGACCCTTAGACAGCAGCAGCAGCAGCAGCAGCAGCTACAACGGCAACAGCAACAACATTAAATAACATAACAACATTGTTTATGTGTGCATTGTTTTGGAGTGAAAACTAGCTTCCCCAAGAGAAGAAAAACAAATTTAAAAAAAAAACCAAAATTTAAAAAAAAAAACGAAAAATATACACTTGCTGTACGCCTCAAAATTACAACGCCAACAGCAACAGCAGCAGCAGCAGCAGCAGCAGCGGCAGCAGCAACAGCAGCAGCAGCAGCAGCAGCAACAACTAAAATGTTAACGGACATGACACCGACCGCCGGTCAATTATACGGCTCACAGATTCCGGCTATGGCAGGCATGAACATCACAAACATCGCGACACATTTGCAAAAACCCCAAGTCAATCCGGTAAGTGGTAATTACGTAAGATCCAGAAACTTCTGGTAATGTCTCATTTTTGCACAAATCTCCTTTTCAATAATCAATCAGAATTTCAGTGTAATTTTTGCTCTGCCAACATGTATTTTGTGTATTCCTGTTCAGCACTCTTAAGATACATTTTATTGAGCTTGGTTAGGCTTATATAAAATTTCCAATTTGCTACAGGGTTGGTTAAAAAAATGCCAGAAACATTAACTAATTTTCTGTTGTATTATTAAAATTTATTTTGGATACGAGTATCTTCTCAGCTTCTCTGCAAAACAAAAATAAAAAAGTAAAAGAGAACTACAATTTTGGCACAATATAAATATTTATGCTAATGTAAAAAATATGCTAAATTGTAAATAAATGTGAGACAAAAACCGATATGTTGAAAACATATAGTTTTGCAAAGATCTTGAGATAAATAATGCTACATTTTATGATACACAGCAAAAATAAGCCTCAAGATGAGAAAAGCAACATTTAAATGTAGAACCCAGTAAGGGGTTAATTTCAACCCAGTAAGGGGTTAATTTCAAACATCATCAGTTGAGAGAATTTTTTTTTTTTTTGGGTATGTACTAAAATACTTATCAGGGGATAAATCCAGCATTTGGTAATCGAGTAAACACTTATGGATCTTGAAAAGAGATTTGGTTGCATTGTTTTCAATTAGACGAAAAGTGGCGTAAAAATTAGCCCATCTATGAATTATGTACATGGAAGGTGATTTATAAAATAAACTCAACCATCAGATTAGCTTTGGGTGCAATTGTTGAATGCGGCTGACTGAGCCAAACGCTCCTCTCTGCAAACTGATCCAAAGTCAGCTCCTAAATCGATTAGGTGCGGCTTGTTCAGCGATGTTTGCCCTGTGTTCAAACGAATTTCACGCTACGGCTTAGCAGATACGCAGGCCACAGACACACACAGATACAGATACAGATACAGATACAGATACAGATACAGATACAGATACAGATACAGATATGGCAACACGGATACAGATACAGATAGAAGAGTACATGGCAATTATGTTGGCTCTCAGGTATACGCCGCTTCTGAAATCAATTATTCAGGGCTCAGTTGGGCTACTTGAGGTGTGAAGCTAACGATGAAATGATTTTCATTCTTTACTGATCCACTGATCTAATGTCGATGAATGTATCGTATTACCAGATTGTACGAAAACACAATAAAAACTATGACTTTTCAACACAGAGATAATTGACTTTTTTTCGCATTATGCATATATCTTTTACAACTATTTGACTAAATTGTCTAGCTGAGCATCTGAGCATCGAAGCGCTAATGTATCCCATTTTGGGCACTAAATAATGATTTCTGCACACTCAAATCCTAAACTGAAAGCTGTCTTTGATCTGTGCCGCTTTCGACCTACAAAACTACTTAACTCGGGCAATGCCAACGTAGTAACTCAAATAATTTTTCTGCTTAAGCATTATAAAATTAAATAACCTTAATGATGATTGTGACAGACACACACACACACGCACACACACACATTAACCCCAAAAAGATCTTAATGCGGCACGCAAAATATTAACTTTTTCTTTTGGTTCAAATTCATTTTCAATATTGAGACCTAAAAATGTTGCAAAAAATATTCGTTAGTTTCAAAGTCAAAAGTGAACCAAAACTTCAGATTATTACTCGTTAAGAAGATATTAGTAAAAAAAAACCATAGTTTTGATGAGAAAATCCATTTCAATTATATTCAAAACCAGTTTATGCTGATTATTTAGCAAAAAAATCAAATCAATTTTACAAAAAGTAAAAAAAAAAGTGAATAATTAGTGTTAATGCAAGTTGACGTAAATCATATACAATTAGACGGATTACTTGAACTATAGATTAATAGATATTGCAACTCGACTTGAGCTAATAATTTGTGGCAACTGATGACAAATTGATGAGCAATTGTAATAACATGACACATTTAATGGAGCTGCTAACGCCAATAATAGCCGCAAGACAGTCGTTAAGAACTTGGCCTTATGACCGACCGTACCTGCAACAGCAGCAGCAACCACAACCACAACTACAACAACAACAAGAGAAATATATGGCACCAGAGTCAAGTGTCCAGTGGAAACTCATCGGCACAAAGTGCAGACGCCAGGCAGCTGCGCGTGCCCATTTTCCACATAACAAAATGCTCTTTAAACTGGGCTAAAACTGGGAGTAGTAGTCGGGATCAGAGTTGGAGCTAAAGCCGGACTCTCGAGCTGGTACCCCGATATGCATATTGATGGAGCTGGACAGGCGTTTATTAAAATTAATACCACATCAATCATTTTACAAACGTGCTGTCGGCCAAGTTCAAAGCGGTCTCTACCCTGGTGTGTGCGTGTGTGTGTGTGTATATTGTGGTTTATTGAGCGACTAGACAGTAGTCCAGCTTGTGCTAGTCGTGTCGAGCGCGTAGAGCCCTCTAATCTTGGTCTCTGCTTAAGAAAGTTACACATGCGCATTGGTTTTAATTAAAAGCGTTTAAAGACGCGACGCGAAATACAAAAAAAAAAAACATATATGAGAAACAGAAAAATGATAAATTACCAAGACAAAACTAAAATTAACATTTATGTTGAACACAAAGCACAAAACATGTGTTGCAGCCTGCCGGTTCGTCGGACAGACAGACGGACAGACGGACGGACTGTCAGACAGCGGTAAAAAAAAATGAAGAAGAAGAAGAAGCTGAAAAACTTCAGGAGATTATTGAAATATGTGTGCGCCCAAGTTGTGGCTGTTAAATTATTGAAAATCATGCAATGCTCTTGCCGTTTTTCCCATGAATATATATATCTCTTGGACTGTTGGACACTTCGACCATATACTGTCTGTGGGCCTGGGTATGCGTCTGGGCCTGGATCTGTGCCTCGTTTGTTTGGCTCACCAATGTCTGTCGGCATAATCAGCATAACAAAAGAAATTAAGCAATAATATATTAATGGAAATATACAAAAATACACACAGTGTGCTCGGTGATGTGAACTGTGTGTGCCAGCTGTGGAGCAAGATCGCCGCGTCATTGACTAATTTGTTGTGTTCTCAACTTGGTTAGGCGCCAGGGCGTCGCTCATTGGTAGGGCTCATCGGTAGCCCTGACTGCCCAGTAACAGCAGGCATCGCATTTGCCATAGATTTGTCTAAAGTCCCCCACACACAGCGAGAAATGCGATATATATATTGAATATATGCATATCAATTTGAGAAATACATATTTATTATTAGATTCTTCTTTAATAAAATTAAGAATTTTATAATTAAATCAGCAAAAGTTTTATTTTTGTTGTTTGCCGACATAAAGTAGATTAATTAAGATTTTAAAGATTTATTTAGCAAAAACTGAAGCAGAAATTTTATTGTCTATTTTATTTACAGATTAACATTATCAGTGTTTCTGTCAGTGTAGAGTTACTATAGTGTTCTTGTACTTTTCGATTCGTTTTGTTTCGTTTCGTTTCGTTTCCTTCTCCTATCACTTTGCTCGACATATTCACTTTATAATATGATTTGGCTTAATGAATGCGCCTCGCTTTGTGCGACTGTCTGCGCATTTTCACCTTTGACAATAGGCTGGGCCAACGCAATTAACTTGCGTCATTTGGAAAATTAGTTGGCATGATGCTGCTAAAAAGTCAAAACGCCGGCACACACACACACACACACACACAGGGGTCGGACAGGGATGGCTAGAGAAAGATATGACTCAATGGAGTTGTGGAAGCGAGAGCGCATTACAAGGTCGCCGCATTTGGCGCCTTCAAAGGAACCGACGCCTGCCAGCATTTTCAATTGGTCTTCCCTAACAGCTTCTACAATACACACACACCACACACACACACACACACACACACACACAGCGTTGCACCCTGGTAGTGCTGCTGACTTGCAGTTTTGGCTTTGCCGGCAACAAAAAAAAAAAAAAAAAAGTCACATAGACCTGCAATTTGTGGCTAACAGACAGTTGGTAATCGCATCGTATACGCAATGCACTCCATGAAATTAATATTACATTTTAAAAATTGTACTTCTGCCAACACTTCCTGTTAATATGCATAAATTGCTGTACACATAATTTTTTGTGTTCCATTTTCATTGCATGTGTTAATTGTCATTGTATTTAAATTGAAAATAATTCACCTTTTAGCCATGAAATCGATTAATACAAATAGTTCTAAATTAATTGCAACTGTCTAAGATCAAATTTCCAATATCGAATACATTATTCTGTATATGTATGTGTGTGTGTGTGTGTGTGTGGTTTGATTTACACATTTAATTGGCGCCGCTTAAATGTGTGTAATGCCTGGACTAGATACGATAAATCGATTAATAACCAGCAGTTATCAGCTAAGTGCATATTGGATGGCCATGCAATTATAAATAGCTAAATATGAACAATAGCAACAACAACAACAACAATAGCAATGATATCGTAAATCGGCTGACTACGCTTCAAATTAATTGGCAACTGAAGTCGCCGCATTAAATGTGTGGCCAAATTGGTTCAAGTAACTTACACTTTGAACACTCGAAATGGGAGCTCCCCTTCTCCCCTAGTGAAGTAGGCCACTTTACTTAGAACCAGTTTACTTGACACACACACACACACACACAACTACACACATCTGTTGACCCCATGCCCTGAGTCACCGCATTCATTGTGCGTTGCAACATTGTCTCTATCGCTGTCTCTATCTCTATCGCTGTCTCTATCTCCATCGCTGTCTCTATTATTCAACACTCACTTGGCCTGGCTATGAAGTATTAGTCTTACAGGTGACAGGCCACTGACAGGCGTTGAAATGCTACAGGCCACAAGCTCATTCAGCTTATTCACTCCCCCGCCGCATTTCCCCATCTATTATGTCATCATTTGGCCTACTGACTAGCTAAATGTATTATTTGTTTAACTAAAGTGCTTAAATATTCCATGCACTCAAAAAATGTGCTTTCTCATTGGCTTACCATTTTTAACATTATTTGTTTTCTACTAAATGAGCTTCAAAACTCATCAGCATAAATGTTTCGCACATTGTTAAAAGTTTTCAGACTGCATTTAATTTTGGCAAATGCTTACACATTTTAACCCAAACGAAAAACCCTTACTTTAAGAAATTAGTTCTCGTTTTTTTTTTTTTTTTTT
Source organism: Drosophila longiperda (assembly GCA_035042125.1). Lineage (NCBI taxonomy): Eukaryota > Metazoa > Arthropoda > Insecta > Diptera > Drosophilidae > Drosophila > Drosophila longiperda. The sequence continues at coordinate 604,444 of JAWNLV010000170.1, forward strand.
TTTTTTGTGTAAATTGGGCCTGGTCAAAATAGCAGCTGCCGAGGGTAGCTGAAAGTGAGGCCTTCATTTTGGCCAAGCTGAGGACCCTCGCAATGATTGCACAAGCTAAATGCAACCATAACCACAATAACCACATGCCACAACTGCAACTGCAACTGCAACTGCCAACAATCAACATGCACAACTTGTTATAAATTTTGTTGACGCAAAGTCAAAACGTTTGTCAGCGTTGATTTGAATGCACGTTCATGGGTTAATCAATTGGCAGCAGCAGCAGCTAGTTGGCCAAAACTGAACTGGACACCTATACACATCGATACGATACGATAGGGGCCCCCGAGATCTGGTTTGGGTATCCATCCGTCTGTCCATTCGTCTGGGGCAATCAATTGGCCAGAGTCAAACGCGAAACAGCTTTTTGAATTGTTTGATCGTGCTGTAAATTTGATTTCAAACTTGGCGACGGCTCTGGCTCTGGCTATGGCTCTGGCTATGGCTCTACGTACTGCCTTATATGGCCAATAACCAAGAGAGTTTGGTTAACCACTAAACTTACTTATTTATGTATGTGTGTATGTGTGTATCTATGTTTTTATATATAAAGCCTTGTACAACTTGATAACAAAAAAAAAAAAAACGAAGAAAACGAATAAAGGCAACTGCAACATCAACAGCTATGGAATATTGGGTTACGTTTAAAGTTTGCTGCAGAATGAAATGATTTATGGTCTGAATTACAGATAATTGTGATAATCATACCGAAAAGGCGCAGTCCCAGTCGCAGTTTTATTTTTTTTTCTGTTTTTTGTTTTTTTTTTGCCTGAAATCGATATATAAAATTGAGAGAGCCCATATAAGATGGGCATTGGCTGGCGGCACTCGAATCTCGGGATGCGTGTCTAAAAACAGTTTTGCTTTCTTACTTGGATTTGGATACTCTGCTTCACTCCAAGAGCCAATGCCTATGCACACATTAAGCAAATTTTTTAAATAGACTTAAGTTTAAATTATTATTATTTTTTTTGTTTTTTTTATTAATTATTTTTTTTTTTTCTTGTCACAAATTATGTAAATAGTGCAATGAAGCGAGTAAGACTTGGCTCAGTTTTAGCCTTTTATTCCATGGGATTTGCAACTGGGGATTAGCCAGTTAAGCGGCTCAGGCGACCTACAAGACAGACAAAAGTACAATGTACATTGTAGGCGTCATTGTATGCTGTGTTGCAGTTTGTTTGTCATAACGGATTTGGCATTGTCTGTGGCATTGTGTACATTTTAATGTACGATGTACGTCCGATGTTTGTTTGTGCCTGTGAGTTGTGAATTGTAAATTTTGAGCTGTTGTAAAGCGCCTGGGTTTATTTGTTGAGCCGGCTTAGACTAGTCTAACCCGCTGGCCCGATGCCTCAGACTGCTTGGATGCATCTTAGATTTTTATGTATTTATTTTAGTGCTTTGCTGCACATTTCATGTCTTTTTATGTGGCCGTATTTCTGGCAAGTGTTGAAGTGTGCTGACTGACAAGAAAAGAAGGCAGCGAAAACAACGAATCTGACAAGTCGACAAGCTGACAGAAAACGGGCAAAGCGGATGGCCGTAAAAGTTTTTTTTTTTTTTTTTTTTTTGCTGTTGTTGGTTTCCTTTTTTATACATGAATATTGTATGTACATATACATCCACATGGATGTAAGAACATACATTATATGGTAACATGGTGCATAGCACTATGTCAGTGCCAAAAAGCGTTCAAATCTTTCACAAATTTTTATTTATTAACTGTAAACGCGTTTTGTTTGTTCGCTTGTTATGTTTATTGTTGTAGTTGTTGTTGTTGCTGTTGTTGCACCAGCTGTTTCTTGTTGCTGCCGTGACCGGGGAATGCATTGATTTATTTGTGGGTGGAATTTTGTTGGCTGTTCTGCTGATTTATCACCAAGCGGGAGTAGAAAAAATAATGATTCCGAAAATCGATTAAAGAACTTAAGCAAATTGACAAATTTAATTCTAAGGCTACCTGCAGAAAAAGATTGAAATCAGAGCAGGGATCATGTGGCAATAGAAAGTGCAACTATATGTTAAGAAACGAAAATAATAATTTAAAAACTAAGAGATAAGCAAATTAATTTTTTTTTTATAATTTTTTTATCTTTCGTTTCTTTGATGGCATATTTTATTTAGTGAAAATAATTATAAAACATTTTTTATATATATACTTTATTATTGTGTGTCAGGTAAAATGATCAGATAAAATATGTAAAATCTAATTTGATATTATAAATTAAAAATCAATAATTATATCGAATAGTTTAGCTAAATATTCCTTGTCAGTTTTGCTGTTTCCATATAATATGTCTTCCTTTAAAATGTCTCAATTTTTCCATATATAGAATGCTTATTTTTATATTGGATATTTGGTTTTAGATGCGCTTCTGTATTTTGGGTTATGTTTATTTGAAGGTTCATTGCATATAGGTGTGCAGATAAATAAATCATAAATAGGCTGCTTGTCAATAGCCAAAAATAAAACAATATTTATCAGCCATTAATTGGCTTAATGCTTTCAACGCATTGTCACTTGCCACAACAGAAAGTGGCAGTGGCAGTGGCAGCAAAAGCAGCAAAGTAGCGACGGCAGTTGTAAATATTATGTTAAATAGTAAATGAAGTCGTTAAAATCATTTAATGATGCACTCGTTAGTCACTCGCGTTGACAAGTGAAGCGATGCTCAACGCCGACGCTTGTTTTTTTTTTTGCTGTTGTTTTTTTTTTGCTGCAGCAACACAGCTGCTGTTGCAACGCTGCGTTGCATTCTAGCGAGGCATGCAAATGGCTGCCCGGCAGCCATGTGGCATGACATTTGACGATGCGATGCGATGCGATGCGATTGAATGCGACTGAGACTGCGGCGGCGGCGGCGGCGGCTGTTGTCAAAAAGAATTGAAAGGATGTTTGATGGCATGCTAAATTGACAAATGCATGCAGAAACACTTTGCTTGCTGCCGCTTTGCATTTGACTCATTATTCATAGCTAGTAAAAATCGCATGCTGCACTTGCAACTGCCGCAAGTTGCTACTTGTTGTGTTGCGTTGTGTTGTTCTTGTTGTAATTTCTGCTAAAGTTGCGTGTGTGCCGGCATGCAATGCACGCTCTTTTTTTTAATATTTTTTTTTTTTTTTTTTAACTTAATCGAAACCGTTTTTAAATTAATATGAAATGCTCTGGTGCAATTAATGCAGCGCAAGAAGGTGCAGCAATGCACTTAGAAAATAGCATGAGTATAAAAAAAAAAATGGCAAGCTCGAAAGTAAATTTAAAATAAATAGCACATAATTAATTGCATATTTTAAATTGCACCACAGTTTAACTATTTTTTTTTTTAAGTAGTTATTAAAAAAAAATTAAAAATGATATACCTTTTTTTTAGGGCAACTTTTAAGAGTGAATTAATTTTTTTTGAGTGCAGCAAATGCAGTTGCAAGTGCAACAATTGAGCAGTAGCAACTGTAACAGAAACACGCTTTCTACGGCTTAGTAAATGAGCAAAAAATTTGCAATTGGCAACAACAGTTCGACGTCAGCATTGAGTGCTTCGAACAGGTGCATGACTTTGCCGCCTTAGAATCCAATGTCTGAGCGTTGCTATAAGGTCAAGTTGGGCGTATTATCAATGCCAGCAAATAACAATAGCAACAACAGCAACAACAGCAACATGATTCGCAGCAACATCTTTGCTAAAGCTGCGAGCAATTCGTGCATTACAGCGCACGAATCATAAATATATATATATATATATTTATATATATATATATTAAAAAAAAATATATATATATATATACAAACAATGTTGCCTCCAGCGACATGGCAACAACATGAGTCGCCTTGCCTTTGGTGTTGCAGTTGTTCTTGTTGCTGTTTGCTGTTGATGTTGCTGATGTTACTGTTGCTGTTGCTGTTGCGGCTGCTGCTGCTGCGGCTGCTGCTGCGCCTACTGCTTAAGATGTATGTGCAGTGATTACCACCAAGCGAGCGTATACTTTAGCATTTTATATGCCATTTTTTTTTTTTTTTTTTTTTTTTTGTAGGCCACGTTGTCCTTGTGCACCAGCGTAGTCGAACTTTTTGAGTCTTGGCTTGAAGTTGCATCAAGTTGAGGACGGTGCAGGACGACGAGTCTTATGCCCGAAATTAGGTTTTTAACTTTGCACAAGGCGCGCGTTGAAATGGCGTTGATGATGTTCATGTTTCATGTTTTTGGCCTGATGAAGCGCAACGATTATCCCCAGCAACAATAACAACAACAACAGCAACAGCAGCAACAACAACACCAGAAATATGCCAAGAGAGGCCGAGTAAATTGATTGATTTGCCACGGCACGAAGCTGGACCCAAAGCTGCAAGGCAACTGCAGCAACAACTACACAAACAGCGACAGCAACAGCAACAGCAACATCAGCAACATCAATAGCTTTAGCTATAGCAACAGCAACAGCAACAACAACAACAGCAACAGCGATAAAACTCGTTTCAGTTTCAATTTCATTTTAAAGGCACTTTGGTAACGACAAAAATGCGCACAGCCAGTCTAAGAGCTATGCTCTGGTGATGATTGGGGCATAGTGGGATGTTGGCATTAAAGTGGGCGTTCTTTGCTGGCGTTGCAAGCGTTGCAAGCGTTGCAGGCGTTGGCTGGTTGTTGTTGCTGGAGTGCCAAAATCTATCGAGGCATGCATATTGATGCGTGCTATTTTCAAACGACGGCGACAAAATATGCACTAAATGCAATTGAAACGCAACGAAATTTGTTTATTTTTTTTTTCTAAACTATTTTTTTTTTTATTATATATATATTTTTTTTTTGTTGGTTGGTTGGTTGCAACGCCCACCATTGGCTATAAGCCAAGTCAAGTTTTGTTTTGTACAAAGAAGTGGCAGCCAAATGTTGGTGCAGTGGATGTCGCCGTTGCGGTTGGCAGAGACTGCCACAGTGACTGCCACAGAGACTGCCACAGAGACTGCCACATAACAATTTCTCAATTGAAATGTGTACGCGAAAATTGTTGTGTCTGCTTTTGCTGCTGTTTTCTCGTTTGACAAATAAGTTGCATGCAAATAGCAAGCATGAGCAGCGGCCTCAAATTGCTACTTGCTACTTGCTACTTGCAGCAACACAAAAGTAGCGCAGTGCAGTAGAAATTTTATATGCAATGAATTAAATTCCAGTGCAGAGTTTTCTCAATGGCTTTGTCATTGATGAAAATCGCAGCGTTACCTTTGACCTGCCAAGTTGTTTGTCAAGTGTCCCTCTGACAGCAATCGTTGCTGTCGTTGTTAACATGACAAATTTGCCTAGAAATCTCCAATCTGCAATCTGCAACAATATGCGGCAACAATAACAAGAGCTGCTTCTTCACTTCACATACGATTAGTCAGAGTCTCTTCCTTTTTCCCCCTGTAAGACTGTGTTCCTTCTTTAGACTTACTCATCGGCTATCTACGACTAGCAGATACCCTGTTCCATGCACCAATAAGAAATAAAATCTGCTAAAATATGTACGTGATCTTTGTGGGAAAAAGCTAACGAAAAATATATATATAAATATTCTTAGCTTAACAAAAACCATACCAACGATTTCTCAGTTTTTTTATGTCATCTTTTAAACATTCTCTGCTATTAATCTGGAACTATGCCTGATCTGCGCAAATCTATATGCATAGTTTGCATTCTTTATGGATCACAGATGCCGCTTTAATCATTTTTGTTTTGGGGCGCAGGGTATACCAAATCGAAAGCGTTTTTTAAAATTCGTCGCCAACGATGTTCCCACATTCGTCAGTATTACAGCAAAAGCCGTGAAATATCTTTGAAAACCTGAGAAAATGGCCTCCAGACTGAAAGATGCATAGAGACAGACAGACAGACAGAGAGAGAGAGAGTAAGTATCTTGAGCATCGGAATAGGTATCTGCATCTAAGGCCAAAAAAAAAAAAAAAAAGAAAAAGAAAAAAAAAATATCTAAACGTTGTTGCCTGAAAATTGTAGGTAATTTTCGGGGCCCGGCAAAAGGTCTTGGGGCTCTGCTTACATTAGCGTTAGCGTGTGTGCAGGTTGTAATTTTCTACTTTGCGCCTAAAAACGCTGATAATAGAAAGCACCCGCAACGATGACTCTATGGGGCACTGAGGGCCGATGTTGCAGTTGCAACTATTGCCTCTTTTTTTTTTGTTTTTTGTGCCCAGTAATCGGCTGTGCGACCATTATCGGTTAGAGCTCTGGATAGCTTTGGATCATAATTATGGCGGAACTTGTTAACTGCTCATAAAAAATTGTTAACTCAAATGAAATGATATACACGATTTTGTTGTTCAACTAACAACACAAAAGCAACAACAATAATGTCCAATGAATGCACTTTTCTAAACAATATTTAATAGGCACTTTTTTTTCTCGTTTTTTTCGTTTTTTTTTTGGTATTCGTTTTTCGTGCCAGCGGCTCTCTCGTGTGCGGAATTCAATCAGAAACTATCATTGATGGCGCCTTTTTATGGCTTGTTTTGCACTTTCCATAAAAACTATAGACACCCATAAATTGTTGTTGTTGTTGTTGTTTTTGTTGCATTTGTTGTTTTTGTTGTTTTTGTTGTTTTTGTTGCCAACCAACTAATTGATGTTGTCTACAGCGCTTTGCTGTTTGTGCTTTGTTGTTTGTTGTTTTTGTGTTGTGTTGTTTGGTGTTTTTGCGTTTTGTTAATTAGCCATTTAATGCTCAATAAAAAAAAAACAACAACAACAACAACAAAGGTAACACCAACACTTACACTGGCCAGCCCCACAATGGCAATATAGCCCGAGTCACAATATGGCCTGTACATTTTTTGTGTTTATTGAGTCATTAAATAATAATCATAATTTTCTTGTTTAGCAGATTATTTTCTAGAATAGCGTTTTGTATTCATTGGTATTTTTTTTTTTTTGCGTTGTTCAAAGATTTGTGCTGACCATCGATTATCTGCTAAGTAGTTTTTAAAAAGGCAAAATGTATAATAAATTTATAACATCTGTATAAATTTTATATATCTATATCTTTATGCTTGATCAGCAGAGATGTCAATATTAACAGAATCTTAGTTTTGGCATGTCTTAAATTCGCAGTTTCGTAAGTTTATATATTATGATTGAGCAATTTGATGGTTTTGTAGATTATCTTACACCTGAACACACACTCACACACACACAAACACACACACATACTCACGCACACCGACGTTGCTCTTAACTAGAAGGTAATTTATCAAATTGCGACTTTATTGCCTTCCAGCAATGAATTCATAATTTGGCATTTTTTAAATGCCGCACCGAAAATCATTTTGCTACTCAATCGAAAATTGTGAAATTTAAAATTCTTAAAAAAGCGCGACAAGCATGTGTGCAGCAAACGAAAAAAAAGCGAAAAAAGCTCAACTTTCAGATACCCTCTAACTATAACAAAAACTAAACAGCAAATGGATAAATCTGATTTTTTTGTACTCGAGTTAATCTGACTTGCAACTTAAAGCTGGACATTTTATACTGATCGGGGAAATAGATATTGATATTTGTGAATATTCTGTGTGTTATATACACTCTACTATTTCCAGGGTATAATGCTAAAATATATATATAATCGATAGACACGCAATTCATAGTTTGATACATGGTCATTAATCAAAGTCAGCGTATTGAAAACTGGATCTGGTAGTCGGAGACGCATCGTATATCACAGTAGTGTCAACGTGAAAAATACAAGATGAAATACTATGCATAATATAAAAAAAATAAAAATAAATAAATACATACATACATACATACATACATACATATATATATATATATATATATATAGATTTTGTATGAGAGTAAAGTGTACAAATAAAGAAATCAATAAGTCAAGTTTTTTTTTTTTGCGAGGTTGTCGAGTCCGTTTCCTTCTGTTGTTGAGGCACACACACACACACACACATACACATACACATATCATGTATGTGTGTGTATTGGTATGTGTTTCATTATTTATTATTAAACGAATTGGTGCAACCTTAACTGCCAGACAATTGGCTACCGGTGTTCTGTCGACAACCACACCAAATGAATATGCAAAAGAGGGCAGTCACAGAGCCATACCCATATCCAGGGACAGACCCATATCCAGGGACAGACCCAGAGCCAGAAGCCGCTGCAGAGGCAGAGACAAACAGAGCCAATAAAAAAGCCATAGCATTACTTATGTGTATGTGTGTGTGTGTATGTGTGTGTTCCTTTGTGAACTGACCAAAACAGCAACTGAAGACAGCACGCGCAGCGGGGTAAAACCCCAGTTGGTGTCTGAGTCCAACTCCGACTCCAAGTCCAAGTCCGAGTCGAAGCTCGAGCTCAAGTTCATATCCATATGGCTAATTCAAATGAGCTGCAAAACGAAGGCAGGCATTTGCGCAGCAGACAAGGCAGACAGTCAAACAATCTGACAAACGGACAAACAGACAGACGGACAGACGGACATCGAGTGTCTGTTGTTGTCTCTGTTCTTGTCACTGCCACTGTCACTGGCACAGCAGCAGCAGCAGCAGCAGCAGCACCAACAGCAGCAGCAGCAACAGCAGCAGCAGCAACAGCAGCAGCAACCACAGCAGCAGCAACAGCAGCAGCAACAGCAGCAGCAGCAGCAGCAACATTTTCTGGTTTTATGATGCAGCCTTCTGCAATTTATCAGCAACCTTAAGACTGGACCGGGCTGTGGCACTGGCACTGGCTCTGGCTTTGTGTCTGTGGTGCAAGAAATTGATTTGAATATCCAATTATAAACACATTCCTATACCAATTTTTCTGTGTAGACCTTCACACATTTTTCACATATATTGTTGTTAAATTGTTAGTCGCTTTTGCCGCCTTTTATTTAACACAAATTGTCGCACTTTAGCACAATGCACAAAAAACAATAAATAAATGTTTACTTTGCTCACTCTCATTGTTGCAGTGTGTGTGAAAGAACAAATCAAATTGGAATACGCATTTAAGTGGCACGAAATGCACTTTTGTTATGACCAAAATGCGATTAGTTAAATACTTTAATAAAAGTTCAGATTCACCTTGATAGCCATCGACTTATTTATTAACTTTAGTAAATAGGAGCGAAAAAAAATAAATAACAATGTGATATTTCTGCTGTTGATTTATGGCGAATATATATATATATATATATATATAATGACAGTAGTCACGCAATAACTGGAATCGCGTACTTTTTTAAATGGCTATTGGCTTTATACATGGCACAAATGCATTAGGCCAACTTTTTTTTTTTTTTTTTTTTTGAATATAATCAGCCCGGTTAAGAGTATTTGACTTTTATAAGCACTGGCATTTTTGCCATATTTGATTTTCATTCTTAACAAAAATTAAATGAAGATTTGCCTAAGAAATATTTTAAAAATGGTAAAAATCAAATTGAAAAATAATACAAATGGATTTTTGGGTAAATCATATTTTCGATGGATTTTTCATGTTTAAATTGATAAATATTATAAATAATTTGTAATTTGTATTTATAAAAAATACAACTTTTTGCTGCACATGCAGCATTTATATTGTTGTACGATGAGGTGACGGATGGCACCTGTGGCTTGGCCAGGATTTGCATGTGGCGTGCTCCGTGGGGCCTGCCACTGATTAAATACTCGTCACTTTTAATTAAAAGCTAAAGTTGAAGGCGAGCTGCAACCGCACACTCAGCCCGCAGACCGGGTCCGGACTTGAACGTGAACCCAACCCGAACCCGAATCCGAACCTGAACTCGAACTCAGCAAAACCGGGCCGGGAACTTAACGTTTGCTGGCATACTGAAAGGGGTGGGAGGGGGGAGGGGGGGGTAGGGGGCTGCAGCTGCATGCCACTGCAATTTGCAATTACCACAAACACGCTGTGCGGTGCGGCAAACGGCAACTTGAACGGGAACTGTAACTGCGACGGCGACTGCAACTGCAACTGCGACTGCAACAGCGACTGCGACTGCAGTAACAAGAAGTACCACACTTGTGACTACTTGTGGCAAGGTGGCATGGTAAAAGTTTTGCAATTAGAACACTTTCGCGTGCCTTTAATGATAACGGGCAACGGGGAATGAGGAACGGGCAACGGGCAATAGCAATGAGGACGACAGCCATTCTACTACTATATATATATATATATAATATGGTAGTAGCTGGGAATAGCTACGCCAGTAACTTTACTCAATTCCGATGTTGTATGATGTTGTGGGCGTGGCAGGAAACTAGCTTTTAAGTGTGTCTGCGCCTGGCCGGCGCAAAAATTCGAGTGAAAAACGTTTTACGATTTTCGGCTTGTTGTGCCAATTCACCGTTTTGCTGGAATTGCAGACTCGCATATATATATATATATATATATATATTTGTGGTATGCGGACTCTGGCTATATGTATGTTTTTTTAGGCCCATGCCATAGTTTTTGAAATTAAGTGTCAGTTTGTTTATTTAAGATTTTTGGGCCAGCTTTTGTGACTGTCTCAATGCTGGTCAAGTGGCCGAGGACAATGCCTCATTGTCTATGCCCTTTGTGTGTGTGCGTGTGTGTGTGTGTGTGTGTGTGTTAGTTTTGAGTCGGCTTCAGTTTTTCGGAATGTGCTCTTGGCACTTGAGTAACGCAACGCATGCTCATTAGGCCAGATCCAGATTTAGAGCAATATATATATATATATATATATTATATTATTTTTTTGGGCAATGTTCTGGAACAATGTGAACTGTTTGCTTAACAGGCGCTGCTGCAGTCGCATTAAAGGATTTGGCGCATTGTGAGCAAAGCTGATGAGTTTAAGTCTAAGGATTTGTGTAGTGCCAGCTATCTACAGCTATCCTTGATCCTCTCATCCTCTCACCCTCTCTCTCTCTCTCTCTCTCTCTCTCTCGCTCTCTATTTGTCTGTGTGTGTTACCTGATGAATATATCCTGCGGTGATAATCACAACGGCACTTTTCATTCAACAAAAGGGACCTCTCCATTTCTCTGTGTGTGTGTGTGTGTGTGTGTGTTGTTGAGTGCTTGTGTGTGTGTGTGTGTGTGTGTGTATGTTTGTGATATCTCGCTAATTTGTTACAAAATTGCACATTTGGCTGATGCTAATGCTGATGCTGTGCCCAACATGGGGTAGCTTATTTCCCTTCTCACAGCATCCCATCCCATCCCATCACGAACCTACCCATTCCCATTCCCATTCTCATCCTCATTCTTATGCCCATTCCCATTCCCATTCCCATTCCCAATGCCATCCATCAAATGCGCTGCCATTTGGCAGCCACCTCCTGCTCCTTTTATATTATTTTCATTCGTTAATTTTCGGCTGTGCCAGCATCGGTTTTTATCCCTGCACTTTGACCTTCGTCTCCTACTGCGCCAATTGAATCATTTAGCGGCTTCTAGCAGCGTGTGCAGCCAGCCACACGTTTTGAGTCCCCGTGAATTGTATGTATGAGGTTTTGGCAAAATGGTGAATGGTACAGTACATACTCGATAAGCTAGCATCTGCAATTAGTTTAGCTTTATCTTAGTTAATTGTGTTGATCATTTTGAACTTTATACTTTGAGAAATACATTGTTTAGATTAAAATGTTTTATGTATGAATCCGTCTAAATGTGGTCGGTCGGTTGGCATTAGCCACACCAATGGATATCAATCAATTTCCGTGCCATAAATATTAATATCAACTTGCTTTCAATCAAGCTCATTATGCTAATGAAGACACACAAGCTCACACACACACACACACACCCACACACACACTATATGCAAAATCACACACACACACACACACACACACTCATATACACACATATACCAGCTGGCTTTTGGCTTTGTCTGACTAAGTGAGTGACTCGAGTCGACTTGACTTGACTAACTTGTCGAGTTGTCTAAGTGAGTGGCTCCGGCTTTGGCTCTGGCTCTGGCTCTGGCTCTGGCTCTGACTTTTGCTGCTAGCTGTTTGCTGCTCATGCAACAAGAGGCAAGCGCCCCATCCCCGGTGCTCAGTTTCAGTTTTAGAGTACAAGTCGAAGTTGGAGTCGGAGTCGGAGTCATGATCATGATTGCCTGACCATCGACATGAGTATCGACAGCTTGCGGCGACGTTTAAATTTGTTCATACCATAAGCAAAATGGGCTAAAGATTTTTATCTGTTCGTGTAAATATTTGTTAAAATTAAGCTTTCAACTAAAAAGTTTCAGAAATGTTAATTTGGTTCAGCATGCGCCAAAAAAAGCAAAAAAAAAAAAACTGCATAAATAAACCTGGCCAAGTTGCTTAACAAAAAGCCATCTTCTTGTTTGAAGAGCATTGCAAGTGCTGACTGATAAAAATCAGTTAAAAATCAGTCAAAATGCTAGATAATATTCAGGTATAAATAAATACCAGTAGAGGATATATATATATACTTTTATACAGACAGTATTTTTGAATATTGTCAATGCAAATCTGGTGAGTGTCAATCAATTAAATTTTACATTTTTAATGCTGCCTTCAACTGTACTTTACATAATTAAATATTCAACATTTGTCTGTAAAACTAACGAAAATTTTGAGTAACAGATACGAAACTTTATTTTTTTATTGCCAATTATAAAAAAAGTGAATATCCTTTGTGCGCAGAGTTACATAATGAATCGAAACAAAAGCTGCATAAAATTGAGATTGCAATGTTGCCAGTATAAAAAAAACGTTGCCAACAAATTAACAATTCAGTTAGTGGATCTGGTAATATACACGTCTGCATGAACATTCAAGAGTTCAGCTGGAGCTGGAGCTTGAGGGTAGTTGTGTGTGTTTCTGTTTGGAACACCCCCCCCCCCCCCCCTAACCACTAACCCCTTGCATACGTATACTGTGCCTTTCAGCACTCCAAACTTCAAACTTTAAATAAGCAAATACCAAGAACAACAATGTTAACCAATTGCCTACAACACCAACAAATCGACAGCACAACATAAAAACCCTTAACTCGATATTCTGTTTTTTTTTTTATTTTTTTATTTTTTTTTTGATGTTGATGGTTTAACAACGAACTGGCTAAATTGCCAAATTGCTGTTTTTTTGTTGTTAGCTAATGACGCGATGAATTTGTTGCCGTCAGGACAGCGGTTCCTGCGGCTTTAGCCCCCATATTTGATGGCCAACCAGAGTTTATGATGTTTTAAGCACTTTCTTAAGCGGTGGGTGAAATACATTCGGAATTTGTGAAATTTTAATTTAATGCAAAATTGAGTAGTGTTAAAGTGCTGATTGTATTTAAATGGAATCAAAATAAAAACGGCTCAGATACATATATATTTTTTTTTTTTGGTTTTATATTCCTCATACTAAATTATAGATTTATTTGCATTTGTTTAATCTGTTCAAATTGTTAACAATTTGTAATGACATTCCTTCAGTTTGGCCTTAATTTGGCTAATGCATTTCATTTGTAGTAATGCCAAGCGTTTCCACTTGATACATAATTAAAAAGTGTAATCAAGACCAATTATTTGCAGACGTCCCTTAAGGAACGGACCCATGTCCTGGTCGGCAATCATTCGCCCACTCGCAGGCAAAAGTTCGAGTTCGAGTTCGAGTTCGAGTTCAAATTAATTGCAATATGAGACACATTAAATGTGACCCCGTTAAGGGTTTGCACAAAACTGCTGCCTTTGCCACGAAAAGTGGTTTTCCATATGTTTCCACACAAAACAACAACAAATGCAAAAGGCAACACATAGAAAAATAGTCATGTGGTCCTAATGAGCGGTCAGTTAATCATGACATTTTAGACATCGTTGTGTGTATGTGTGTGTGTGTGTGTGTGTGTGTGGCGCCACCAACCACCAACTCTATGAAGCAACCCCCAACTCAACCATCAGCACTCACAATCACAACCACCCACAACCCAGACTATAACTGATGATGGCTATTGAAGAAGCTTTTTAGTTGACTGTTGTCAAGGGGGGGAGGGGGGGGGGCACGCGAGAGGGGTGACTAATAAACGTTAAGCTGCAGCAACTTGGCCCATAAAAATTAAAGCAATTTATAAATTAAAATCAGGAATTGCACTATTTTGACTTTGAGTTTTGGTGTTTCGATTAAGGATCGGTTGCGAGTGCGATTTCGGATTCGGATTCGATTTTGGTTTCCAGTTTTGGCTGTGTGCCGCAAAATATATATATAAAGACACTTTAATGCACTTCATCAATTTGTGCTATGGCCACAAAACGGTGGCCAGGCATACACACATATGTGTGTGTGTGTATGTGTGTGTGTGTGTGTGTGTGTGTGTGTGCTTGTGTGTAGCGAATATTGAGCCCAAGCCATAGCCGTAATTATCTCTCAGGCGCAGACTTGACTTGACTCGAGTCGACTTCGCTTTTTAAGATTTCGCAAAAATAATAAATAATAAAAACGGCAACAGCAGCAGCGAAAAGCGAGCCTTTTTCGCTTGCAGATAACGCAACAAAAAAAAAAAAAAAAAAAACCAAAAAAAAAAAATAATAATAAAATAAAAAATCACAAAAAAAAGGAAAAGAAAAAAAATTATGATGAAACTCCATTAATTTTTGTTGCCGTAGTTGTTGTTGTTGCTGCTGTTATTGTTATTTATTTTTTGTTGTTGTTTTTTGTTGTTGTTGTTTTTGTTGTTGTTGTTGTTGTTATTTTGAGCACCGTTTGCGGCGGCTGCGTCATTGTTAATGAGTTTTTGTGTATGGCTTACTTATGAGAGCATCGCAGCACAGCAACGGGGAACAGTTCCAAGGAACTCTGGACCACGACAAGGCACCAACGCACACACAAAGTTGGTAACGAAAAACTGAAAAGCCTTGGATCCACTAAAGCTACTTAATGCTCGTCCAGCTTCCAGCTTCCAGCTCCTCAGCTCTCAGCTAACTTCTGTGCGATTCTTCTTATTCTGTGTGTGTGTATGTGTGTGTGTGTGTGTGTTTTTTTTTCCTTTTTTTTTTTGCTTTTTCTTTTTAGTTTTTAATAAATTTCTTAGATAGATGCTGAGCTGAGCTGGGCCATCTCCATCTGCATTTGCGCGCCACGCTGTTCCCACGCTGCTGGCCAACCAGCCAACCAACCAACCAGCCAACGATCCAAAATCAAAGCCATTAGTTTACACTTTACATGCTAATGGCAATGGCTCGGAAGGAGCCTGTCGCGTCCTTCAGCAAATGCCCCGAGGCTAGAGGATGGCAATGTTCGGGCTTCTGGTTAGGCTTGGACTTGGACTTGGGGCTGGGGCTGGGGCACTCAGTCCTGTCCTGTTGAAATAAAACCAATGAACTTTTTAATTGCCTATGAAACTCGGCACCGCCAACCCCTGTTTGAGCACCTCAGCTCCCGCACACACACACACACACACATATACACACCATTCAGTTAAGGCTCATCCGTTCGAGCCGCGTATTTGGGTAGCCAGACGCTGCTGCTCCGATTTGGTGGCTTTGTCGACTTTTGTCTGGCCTTTTGCCGCAATTTAAACTTTTACGGTTTGGTATTATTTTATTTGCAAATTGGCGCCGTTGCAACTTACCTGCAACTCTGCTGCTTGCCACGAAAATGTTGTTGAATTATCCAGCAGCGTTTAATACACTGTGCCACAAAGTTGAGTGACTTCTAATGCTCTCAGCAGCTGTGAAACAATAAAGATTCGCATTCAAGGAATTCGAATTTAATTTAATTTTAATTATAGTTTAATCATTGCCATTACAAATAAAGTAGAAGAAGTCAAATTCGAAAATTCGACTGTGAATTATACAGATTTATAAATGAATTTATTTATATATAAATTCTCCTTATACATATATTTTTTTACGGACTACTTCATTATTATTTGTTTAACTAAAACTCCTTAAAAATCTTTGCTTTAATTTGCACCAAATTTTTAAAGTACCTGAAGAAGATGAAGAATAAATAGCGTTATTTGGTGACCTTTTGGGTTGCTAATATCGGTGATATCAAATAGATATATTAATACTAATTAAAACAGTTAAATGTCATTTGGTTTTTTGGGGGAAACGGAACCGAACACACAGACAAAACGACAAAAGGCGCGAGCTAAACAAATTCGGTTGGCACAGCAGGTGGCAGCAGTTAGTCTGGGAAGTCTGGGAATCTGGCAACTGGATTCTACGGCAACAGCAAAGGAAACGGCAACAGCAACGGCGACGGCAACGGCGACGGCGATGGCAACCTGATCTCAGCTGGGCGCTATCAACGATGGTGCTGCAGGTTCAGCACCTTTTGTGCGATAGCCGACAATAAGTTGGGCACATCAATCGGAGGCGGTGTCATAATTTTCACAGCAGGTGTCGCCGCTAATGATTTACAGTGCAACAGTGCCTGCCACTCAGCCAGGTCAGGCATTGCATAGAGCAGCGCAGCAAGTTGCAAAGTGCAATGCGTCGGCAAACAGATAAAAAAATACATATATATATATATATATATATATATATATAAAATGTAGAATCTAAATTCGTTGTGGCGGGCAGCGCACCGCTTTGATGTCGCAACGAGGTCAGAGGAACCGGAGGTACCATAGGATGGGGTACAGTCAATTGGGTGTGGGATCGGTAGTGGGATCGGTAATGGGAGAGTTAGATCTCTGCTAGAACTGAGACAGTGTCCAGCTCATTGTTTGTAGCCAGGCAACATTAACTTTTGGTAAACAATACATTATTCATTTTCTATATGGTATTATGTATGTATGTATGTATGCATGTATGTATGTGTGTATGTATGTATGTATGTATGTTCTCCTTTCAATTTGACTCGGTTCGGTTCGAATTGGTTTAGGCCCTTGCCTTTATCATCGCCTCTGCAGTCGCAGTCCCAGTTCCAGTCTCAGTTCCAGTTCCAGTCACAGTCACAGTCCCACTCAGAGTCGCAGTCACAATGGGAATAAACACATATACAATAAGGATTGGGCGTTGCAGTGGCTCGCTGCGCTAATTTGGTCAGTTTTGGTTGGTGTCGTGGTTCGTTTTGTGTGGCGCCAGTGGCGCCCCCCCCATGGCGCTCAACTGACAAAGCAAATTGTTAGCTATTGTAAACGATTCGATTTGTGGGGCAAAGAGGCAAAGAGGCAGCTGGCAGGTGGCAGGAGGCACTTATTGTTACTTGTTGATGCACTGCGTGTGTGGCGTGTGGCGAGTGGCGTGTGACGTGTGGCAAATTTGGAGTTTGAGTTAACCCATTAATTAATAAATGCAATTTATTTGAAATTATATATTTATTAAGAAGTATTTTGACAGCGCTTTCCTCTTAATTAATTACATTTAAATTTAATTTACACTCATTTTAATTGCAAATTTGCTCCGCGTTTTTCTAATTTATCTAATTTATTTACAAATTTTTAATCGTCGTGAAAAGTTGTAATTTAAATTAAAATTTTTGAGATTATCTATTCAATTTTAGCAGTTAATAATTTTTGCTGCTAAATCACACTTTAAGTCTGCATTTTCGTTTGATGTTTATTTCTAGCCATAATTGTTTTTTTTTTTTTTTTTTTTTTTTGTAGTCTGATCAATGATTCGAATCTCGTCTAGCATTTAAATTGGCCAAGCCATGATTGACTGACTGGCTAACTGATTAACCAACTAACTAACTTGGCTCACCGGCTTGCAACCGATATCATTTTGTATAATTTTCTTGCCACACAATCGAACAAACTCACAGGGAGAGCCTCCACATGCGCAGTTGCACGACGTTGAAATTGCTCCAATTATGTTTTGGTTTTTTTTTGTTTTTTTTTTGTTCCTACTCTGGCGGAATCTGTTCTCCTCGGTCAAAGTAGTTCGGTGGCTCTAACTGCCTGACTGTCAGACAGCCTGACTGCCTGCCTGTCTGTCTGTATTTGGCTCATCCTTTTAGCCATTCCATGCACATGCATGTCTCTATGCTTGCACCCGAACCCGAATCCACATCCGAAACCGATCCCGATCTCGTACCCAAACCCGATCTCGATATCATTAGACTGCCAGCGGGGCAGTGGCACCTCTCTGACATATTGCACTGCCAGCACAGCCAGCATCGACATTGGCAATAAACGTGCCACCAAAAAGGTAGCCGGCTACCAGTTACGGCCCCAGTCGCCCCAAATCCGATTCAGCCGCAACAACAGCAAACGCAACAATGCGGAAACAGCGCGGGTCTCCCATTGATTTCGACTAGAAGCTGGCTATGAATGCGTAGTGCAGTCGCTGTTGCAGTTGCAGTTGCAGTTGCAGTTGCAGTTGCAGTCGCCAAGTTGTAGTTGCCAAGTTGCTCTTTGTGGGCAGTAGGGCGAGCAGAGCACAATTATCCGACAAATAGCAGCTTCCGCGGCCTCGATCTTTGCCTGATTGCTGGTTGCCAACGTCGGCGCTTTTTTTTTTTGCATTTTTTTTTTTGCCTCCTACAGCAAACTTTTAGTGATGCTAAATTGGCCGGCAGGCAACGGTAAAAGCCAACTGTAAATCGCTGAGCTGAAACTATAAACTTAATTCTGTTGGACAGGGGGAGGCAGCCACTTGACTACTGGGCGGCCAAAAGTGGTCTAACCGACTTTTACCCATGCCGAAAATTGCTGGTTATGTTTCTTGCTGCTGCTGCTGCCGCTGCTGCCGCTGCAGCCGCTGTTGACAATTTTGGATGCCACATCAAACAGCTGGTGAGGTGCTGCCAGGCGAAATGTGTGTGATGAGGATCAAAGCAAAAAAGGATCAGGCATAGACGCAACGAGTCAGAGTCAGTGAGCCAAATTCAAAATCCTCGACCTTCGTCAATCACGCAGCAACTTCAGTCAAGTCCCACACAGATCAAGGCATATCCAGACACTAATTGAGAGAGAGAGAGAGAGAGAGAGAGACCAAGACAGATAGCCCACAAGTGTTGGACGATGTGTTGCGGAGCCGCTAGACAAGAGCCGAATTGAATGCAATTAGTTTCGGCCCAAAAGGACACAGCATAAGCAAATAGGAAACACGCCAAGAAGTGGCCAGAAATGACTTCCTTTTGTTTCTGCTTTGGCTTTGGTTTTGCATCATTTTTCTCCTCGTCTTCTCGTCGGCGCATAAATCTTGCCAACACACAGCGCACAATTGCCAAAGTCGCCGTTGAGATGCTCTGGCAAAAAAAAATAAATTTAGTTGTTTGAATTAAAATTAAAATTATAATTAAAATTAATCACAAATTATTGACAGGACAACATAATTGGAAATGGCTAAAAAATAAATTTAGTTGTTTGTATGAAAATTCAAATTATTATTTAAATTAATCACAAATTAATGAAATGACAACATAATTGGAAATGGCTAAAAATATATTTAGTTGTTTGTATGAAAATTCAAATTATAATTTAAATTAATCACAAATTAATGAAATGAGAACATATTTGGAAATTGAATATTCTCGTAGCTTTTCGCACACATTTTGGAGATGATAAAAATTAGAAAGAATTTCATTGATTTGTTTATTTTATTTTTATGTACATTTATACCATTATATTCAATGATTAATATGAATGATAAATGATCTATATAGCATTTATAACTGCGAGGTTTCAAACCAAAAGATATAGTCAGGATGCCATCTGCTGGATACACTATCCGAAAGTTGCAGACCGTAAAAAATGGGCGCATTTAACGCTAAAAGCAAAATTCAGTTTTGATTTACGTTGCGAATTAATTTTTTATTTTTTTTTTGGACTGGCGTCGGTGGCATTAGAAAACCGTATTTTATCTTGGTTATTATATTTTGTGGTTGTGGTTGTTGTTGGCAGCAGGATATGAAATTGAGCACAACTAATTTGTATTTAAATAATTTGCAGTTTCGCGCGAAAGTTGCGCTTGTTAATTAAGAAATGCAAAAGCAATTTACTCCGTTCCCATGCCCATGCCCATGCCCATGCCCTTAAAGCAAATGAAACCAAACTCAATGATTCTATCCACTCTCTCTGCTTGCTCATGCTCTTTTTCAGGACCATCCCAGCCTGCGCGGTACACCATTGGCCATGCTGGCTGCCCAGTGCAACAAGCTGTCGAACAAATCCCCACCGCCGCTCGCCGATGCGGCCGTTGGCAAGGGCTTTCATCCATGGAAGAAGAGCCCCAACTCTCCAGCGGCTGGGAATAGTGGTGGCGGCGGCGGTGGCGGTGGTGGAGGTGGAGGCGGCAGCACAGCCAGCGGCAGCAGCAGCGTTGGACAGCATTCACCATGCGCCATCTCAGCAGCCAGTTCGTCCAGCTCCAGTGGCAGTGGTAGTGGTGGTGGCGGCGGCGGCGGCGGAGGTGGCCAAGGATCGCGCAGCCTCTCGTCCAGCGCCAACAGCAGCACCATGGTGAACATCACTGCTAGGTAAGCAGCTTGACGGCGCACAGTGGTCCCAATCTCTCCCCAGATCTGGCTGAACAACACACAGAAATACAAAAATGGATTCTCTACTCACAACATGAATGACTCGATTAATCGCTTAATCGATAACTCGATAACTCGATTAACCGATTAGTCGATTAATCGATTAACCGATTAGTCGATTAATGTTATATTTATTTACTCTTTGATTATTTCATTACTTATAACAAAAACTTTGAACTGCTTGCAAAAATGCAAGTTTTCTCTCAATTCTGCGCATTTTGTCGCATTTCAAAAAGGGTTTCCTAAAATTTTCATATTCAATGCAAGTTGAAAAATCACATAGTCAATTTCAAATTATAATTCAAATTCAATATTCTGTTCCATTCAAAGAGTAGGCCAAAATTAAATTTTTGACATATTATTATAATTATAATTGGTAATTGTTCAGCCAGTTATCTGCTGGGTTGGGGGGGGATTCTTGGGGATCACTGTGCGTTGCTCAGACAACAGCGCGCTCTCTACAACTGTGAGTAATTTCAGCATATATCCTTACAGTCGCCCGCTCGCCTCGTCCTGCGCGGCCGTTGGCGGCTCGGCCTCCGCATATGGCAGCGATTTGTACTTTCCGAACACATCCACATCGACCGCTAGCATGGTGGCGGACAATCATCATATGCATCAGGGCCTACTGGGCAAGGTGGAGGGTGCTGCCTTTGGGTCGGTCTACTCTCGCCATCCGTACGATTGGCCCTTCAATGCGGTGACAGCATCCGCCCACAAAGCAGCCGAGGCAGCCAGTGTCAATTCGGGCTGGTGGGATATGCATAGTGCCGCCGCCGCTGGCAGTTGGCTGGATATGGGCAGCGCCGCTGCCGCTGGGATGCACTCGACAATGGCGAATTATGCGAGTGCCGCAGCAGCTGGTACGGATTACAGTTCGGCACTGTCGCATTCGCTGTCAAATACGGCACATTTGCTGGGATCGGGACAGCATCTGTTGCAGGATACATACAAGACAATGCTGCCGGGGCAGGGCGTTGGCGGCTTCTCTCTGCCACATAGCTCACCGTCGGCGGCATCAACGGCAGCATCGCCGCAGGCCTCAACGCCATCGACGCCATCGCCACGCTCCCAGCGACGCTATGCGGGCAGAGCGACCTGCGATTGCCCAAACTGCCAGGAGGCGGAACGCTTGGGGCCGGCTGGCGTGCATTTGCGTAAGAAGAACATTCATTCTTGCCACATTCCCGGCTGCGGCAAGGTCTATGGCAAAACGTCGCATCTGAAGGCCCATCTGCGCTGGCACACCGGCGAGCGTCCCTTTGTGTGCAATTGGCTGTTCTGCGGCAAGCGTTTCACACGCTCCGACGAGCTGCAGCGGCACTTGAGGACGCACACCGGCGAGAAGCGCTTTGCTTGCCCCGTGTGCAACAAGCGTTTTATGCGCAGCGACCATCTGGCGAAGCACGTGAAGACGCACAACGGTACGGCGCCGAATGGCATTAAAAAGGGCTCCTCGGAGTCGTGCAGCGACTCTGAGGAGGCAGCCAATCAGTCGGGTGAGTCGAACGGGCTGGGCGGCGCGACCAGTGGCCAACAACAGACGGGCGCAGTTGGCGGCGGCGGGGGTGGCTCCGCCAGCTCCTCAAATTCCGGCACTGGCAGCGTTGGCAATGGTGCCAATGCTACCAATGCCGGCAATCGAGCTGGCAGCCATCCCGGCACCCCAACCTCGCTGCATGGGCACAGCGCCTCCGGCACGTCCAGCAGCCTGCTGGGCGGCGGTCTGCACCTGGGCACGCCGCACCAGATGGTCGCCGCGGGCGGCTCGCCGGTAATGCTGCATCAACAGCACCAGCAGCAACAGCAACAGCACTCGCACCAGTCGGCACATCAGCAACAGCAACAACAACAGCAGCAGCAGCAGCAACAACAGCAGCAGCAACAACAGCAGCAGCAACAGCAACAGCAGCAACAGCAACAACAACAACAGCAGCAGCAACAGTTCGCGCAGCAGCAACAGTCGCATCCACATGCACATCTACATCATCATCATCATCATCATTTGGTTGGTGCATCGGCACCTAGTCCCGGCTTGGATCATCGACTCGATCATAGTGCTCTGGTTGATATAAAGCCACCGATGGTTTGAGGTTCGCTGGGACCCTTTCTGTTCACCAACTGAGCAGAAATGGGTTCCTGGTCGCAGCTCAAATTTCAGACGCACTGCAGCAAAAGCTGAGGCGGAAGCGGAAATGGGAGCGGGAGTGGAAGTGGAAGTAAGAGTGGAAGTAAATGATGCATCTAAGCGCGAAAACAGCTTCTAAAATTCTTATGGAATAACGATTTTTCTTTCGCTAAATGCGTCAATTTTTTTTTAGGTTCTCGATACACATAAGCTAAGCATTTTTTTTATTATTATTATTATGTATTAAAATATATAAATATATATATGTATATATATATATATATATATATATGTGTGTGTATATAAGTAGGAGTGCAGCATACATATTTTCGCTATATTAATTAACAAGAATTTGAACAAACAAGAAAAAACAATCAATTGCAAGTTAATTAAATACTTGAATTAGTTTAATATGTATAACAGTATAAAATATTTGAAGTCGTGCTTAACAAAAAAAAAAACCCTATTGTATATATGTATTTAATATATTTCTAGATGTCTATGCGAATATAGGTTCGAAAACATACATATAGCAAACGATTCTCAAATCTATATATACTTATCAATTGATTGCTTTTGCTATAAACTAAGCTACAAATAAATAATTTTTTTTGTCAATTTTTTTTTTTTTAACTAGAAAGTAATCTTAAATAATATATATATAAATATTTTTTTTTTGAATAGCCCTTAGGTAAATAAATATTGAGAAAAAAAAATAGATGTATTAATATGCGCAGCGTTTATTATACTTATTATATATACATAAATTTCATATACGAAATGCATAACAAATAAAAAGAAATATCAGAAATAAAGATCTAAAATAAATAAATTAAATAAAAAAAAAACTCTGATTTCAATTAATGGTATACTATAATTATTATTTGTTGAGCAATATGAAAACAAACAAATTTTAATCATACAACTAAAAAAAATATTTCTAGTCCAATTATAAAACAAAAAAAAAAACAACAAAAACGAAAAATATTTAAAGAAAAATGTAAAACTAAGAATGGATATAAAAAAGAAAACCAAAATTGTAAATCAAAAAAATACTTTGCTTTAAAACAAAGAAAAACAAACAAAGATCGATTGCACTTTAAAAAAATGGCATGCTTAATATAATCATGGACAGAGAGAAGGGGGGCTACACAGCTCTATTGTTCAACACTGGAAAATCGAGGTTTAAATGGGGCCGTTCACAATTGCATGATCTTCTTTGTATAATAAACCAATTTGTGTGTTTTATTTTTGCTATCCACTTAATATACAAAATATACATAATATTTTTAGACGCTAGCGCTTTAAAATTTGCGACTAAATGTGTTTTTTTTTTTGTTGTTTTCTTAATTTAAGCTTACAATTATATATTTAATGCATACGCTGTGCTTACTGAAAAAACAAAAAAAAAACAAATTCGATAAAAAAAAAAACAAAAGCGAAGAAACTAAATAGGGCTTGACTAGTTTTTAAACACTTACGAGAACAAAACTTACGTAGATCAAAACCGTAGCAAGGAGCACTTTGCAACTTTCAGCATTTTTAACCAATATATATATATGTGTGAGTACGTCTGTGTGTGTGTGTGCATGTATGTATGTATCTATATGCATATGTATATGTGCATTTACACATCGATATTTGCATTAAATTTTTTGTCAACAAAACAATAAAATGTAAATTAAATATTTAATATAAAAAGTAAATCAATTTCAATTTTATTAAAAATAAATGTAAAAAAAAAAAACGCAAACATCTTTTGTTTTTTTTTTTGTTATGTTGTTCACAATTCGAAGGGCCAGTCAGAAAATAGCGAATGAATATCAATTTGCCAACGACAGCCGAATAATGTGAATCGTATATGTATATATTCCTCAATCTCTGCATGACTGTGCGAGTGTGCGGGTGTGCGAGTGTGTGTTGGTGATTTGAGACCACCATGTGGGGGATGCTGGGAAGCACACTTCCGCACCCGGCGTCCTCTGTTGGCTGCTCCTGGGTGGGGGAGTTGTTTGTTTTTGCTGCTTTCTGCTTGGTGTGCTTGGTGTGCTTGGTGTGCTTGGTGTGCTTGGTACTTAATACTTGGTGCAGGGTGCTCTGACAGTTCATTTACCGTTTGATTTGGTCGGAATGCTGCGTGGTGGGCGTCTTCGTGGGCGGCCCGGCCAACCTTGTCGTTAACGACTTAAACGCATAAAAAGGTGATGGGTAGAAAAACGCTTTACGGTTAACGCTATTTGCTTTGGTTACGCCAGTTATTTACCCGGCCGGCATTTTTGGGTGATTTAAATTTTATTACCATAGATTTGTTGCCTGGGGTTCGAGACGAATTCAGACTTCAAATGGGGAGGATAAGGGATCGTTGCGGCGTTGGGTGAAATTCAAGTGTGTGCAGATTGTTTTTGATTTGGATTTTTCCCCCCTCTTTTGTTTTTGTTGTTGTTATTATTGTTGTTGTTGTTGTTTTGCCTTATGAGTAGATTAAGTTGCGCATTTGTAACTACGGAAGTGGGGCGTGCTGAGTGGGTGGGTGAATGAATTGAAAATGTCCGGCAGTAAATACATAAATAACAAGTACACTGAAAAGAACAAAATTGCCGAAACTGTTAAGAAATCGATTGAAAATAAATGGAAACCCGATAATATGAGAGTGCAAATAATTATTCTCATCTTACTAATTCTGATTGCATAATATGAGTGGAAAGTCAATCTTGGGTCCTGGGGAAAATTGACAGTTTTTTTTTTTGATAGTTGAATGATAGAAATGATAGCCACCCTGGCGATTCCATTGCCAATGCTTTTACTTACTGAGCTGTCTGCTGTCTGGGTGTCAAATGGAAGCTATATGAGTTTTACTTAACCAGATCCTGCTGTGTTGTCTGCTCCACTCTTCCTATTCATTATCTAGTCAAATTTCAAAGAAACTTTGAGAAAGTTGTAAATTAAAATAATTATAATACACACTGAATCTGAACAGAACCCGAGTAGAGGCATGCGTTTGGCATCGGTTTGCAGCACACACACACATACTTGTACACATGCTAGCACACACATACACACACACACACACACACACACACACACACACACACACAAATAGAGACACACTAACAGTCAAAGGCAAAGGACATGGCAGATGATAAATGGTTGCTTCAGCGGCGCTAAAAATCAGTAGCAGAAAATTTTAATTAAACAACCAAAAGTCTAAAAATCTACTTAAATGCTGGACTTCTGGATACCCTTTGATTGCCAGCTTAATAAGAGGCAAATCCAGTGGTAAGATCTTAATTAATGATATGATATATGAAGATATATATATGATACTAGCTTATATCATTCGCGACTAGCAGATATAGTCAGGTTGGAGATATTTGCGGACTGATCTTTGGATTGTCTTTTATGGTTATTAAATTTTGGAGCATTAATCTAGATACCTAATCCCGAAACAGTAATTTTTCATGACTAGATTTTTAAAATTATCTTCAAGTCAGTATTTATATTTATTTATTATTTTTTGATTTAGTTTTTATCCGAATTTAATTTGGATTTTGTTGAGACATCAAAGATCGAAACTTGGCTAACCAAAATTGGATACACTTTGCTGGACACTTAGTTGCAGGGTATATTAATGTAGATATGTGATTTTCACACATTTGAGTGGCGTTAGGCGCCGCCAATCAGGCAAACGCCGGGAACTGCGTTTGTGGGCAGAGGGGCTAGAGGAGTGTAACTTGGTGTTGGATGCTGGGAACTATGGTGCATACCAGATGCCCCCAAAAGTGTCAACACTTTTGTCTCCAGCATCTCGTTTTTGATGTTGGGTTGCTGGGGCAGTGGCAGTGGCAGTGGCAGGGGCAGGCCGCAGGCACTTCAAAAATTTCTTAATGGCTGCCCTCGTCTTTGGCTCCGCGGGTGCTGGCTGCCTCCTTGTTCACACATTGTTTTCATTAAGCAGCACTCCAAAAAATGTTATCCTCAGTTGTTGTTGTTGTTGTTGTTGTTGCTGGCATTGTTACTGCTGCTGCTGCTGAATGAGTGCTCGTGATTTGTAGTTGTTGTTGTTGTTGTTGTTGTTGTTGTCGCTGAGTTGTCTCTCGCTTGTCTCTGGCTTGTCTCTTGCCACATCTGTTTGCATTTGACACGATTATTTATGTTTATCGCGCGTTAAATGCGCGCTATTATCAGCATAATAATCGTAATTAAAAGCCAACTAATTTATGGCAGTGATTTATGTGCTCGCATTCACAACATTTTTGTACTTCTTTCATATTTCATTCTGAGATTTCTCACTCTCTATCTTACTCTCTCTCTATATCTCACTCTCTCTTTCTATATTTTATTTCTTTTCTTTTTTTTAATTTGTTAAATATGCAAACATGAATTTAATGGCTATAACAAAACTTTGGCAAATTGTATATGTCACATCCAGCAGCAGACTATTATTGTTCAATTTTTAAAGTAGTCATTCTTATCAAACATTTGAATGTAAATTCAGCTATCCAATTAAACTGAAGAATCTTCAAGCCAAACGAGATTTATGTAAAGAGTATTTTCTAGTTTAGCCAACAAACTTGCAGTGACAATTTCTCAATTTCCCAAATTTGTGTTGTGTGTTTTTTTTTTTTTTTTTTTGTTTGAGTTTCGTTTGCATTGTGCAAATATCCCGTGGCGCTATATTCAAAAACATTCACAAAAACACCCGCTGCGTATTTTAATCTCATTAACTGTGGCCGTTGTGTGTGTTGCCACCGATTACAATGCGTTGTTGTTATTGTTGTGGCTGCAATAACATTTAAGCAAATTGCATTTGTTGTCCTGTGGCTATTGCCATTGGAGCCAACACCAAGACGCGTGTTCAAATGATGCCAAAATGAAATTGAAACCGTCAACTGCGCAATAGAATGTGGGCTAAAAAAAAAACCGAGTGCACAACAATTTTTTATGGTTTTTATTATTATGTGTTTCCCGCTTATGTTAACTATTCATAATAAAAATAAATTTGCCATTAATATGTGGGATAAACAGTGCTGCCACAAGAGACTCCATCCGTTGGACCTTTCCTTTGAGGGCGCCGATTCTCAGTTTAAATTTTACAGGGAATTATCGAAATAATTGAATAATAATTTTTAAATGAATAATAGGATTAAGAAATATTATTAAATGATAGATTTAAAATGAATAATAGTAATTAGAATAATGTGCGTTAATATTTGTTACTTTTGACTTTTGTGCAATATTAATTGGAATTGTTGCCATTTAGTGCACAAATATTAAGAATTGTGTACGCACAGCAAGATATAGATTTGATTCAGGTTGATAGTCAGAAAACTTTATCGACCCGGTAGCTAATATTTAATTGCTTTATTTGTTTGCTGTCTGTGACAAAGCGGAACCCTTCTCAATTATTCAATAAGAAATACACATTTGTACTTTTAATAATAGTATGGATTGTATTCTACATTTAAGTATATATATTTCTACATTTGCATGTGGCTGATACGGTTAATAAGTTCGTTAACATGTCTTCAAATGTACGTAGGCAACACACACATATTATTATTAGTTCATGTTTAATTTAAATATTTGAACCTGTCATTTAAGCTGTACCTCACGACAGCCTTAAAGGGTTGAGCGCACACGATGACAATATTTACATATATATATCTATATATATTTATATATATATACATATTTATTCTAATAGAAATGAACAAATGTACATTGAAATGTATTTTTGGAACATTTTTGGTGCATGATATCTAAATAATTATGCGACAACTGAGACCCGGAATCGGAATCGAAAAGCAATCATAGAACCCTTTTTTTCTGTAGGCGCAATTTAAGTGGCAGTTAATTGTAGAGCCAACTGGCAACTGCTACCCAAAGTTGCACGCAATGCCCTGTTCCGTTCACGCCTATCATAAGCATATCTCCACAAAACACACACACACACACACACACACAGAAATACACATTCACATATCGATAGATGTCTGCTCAAAGTTGCATTTAATTACTTACGACAGATTGGCGGCAAGTGATAAACGCAAGGATCAAGGATCTGAGTCTGACTGGCTGGATGGCTGGCTGGCAAGCAGGCTGCACGCTTCATTGCTGCCAACTGGCAGCATAGAAACACAGATAAAAGGAGCTGCCAAACGATGTTGCATGCATGCACACATGCAGCAGCAAAAAGAGTTAAGAAGAAATCGGCAAGCGGCAAGCAGCGATCAAAAGTTAGTTCCTTAACCTTCGAGCAGCAGCCTCAAGGACCAAAGAGCGGACACACTTGTCAGTGCAGCGTCAAGTATCCCTAGATAATTAGCTCAGTTTCTGCACAGTCTCACACACACATACACACACACATGCACACAGAGGGTAAGGTGAGCCCGAGATGATTATCTGCTAGAGTTAAATTCGATACCGTCTATTAGCCTCGTTATTATCCCAGCACCAGCAGCAGCAGCAGCAGCAGGAGCAGCACCAGGAGCACCATTTGAAGTGGTATCGTGTGTCTCAAAGCGCGCCAGGACACAGGTCCTGCTTGTATTTGGGTGCTGCGGTGAACAATGAATGTATTTTTTTTTTCCTTTTTCTTTTTTTTCTCTCTTTTTTTTATTTTTATTTTTTTTTTTTGCAAACACTTTGTTGTACCTGTCCGCGTCCTGTGCACCATTTATTGTCGATAGTTGTGGCTCCCACGCTGTGCAAAATAGTTTCCAAAATTGTTGGGTTCCAGGGCGCTACTTCATTGATGAAATGGGAGACGAGCGCAGACAGGAAGTGCCTCACAGTGTGCGACTATACGCATTGTGCTGCTTATCATTCATCATCATCATCATGATCATTAACATCAACATCATCATCGTCATTCATCAATCGTACATTAGTTGTATTCGTATTCATCCTCCAGCGGCTTTTGTCAGCTAATATAAGTTTTCAGTTTCATTTATTGAGTGCAATGCTGTGAGAGGATCTGCCAGCTAGGATTGGCTTGGCTTGGCTACCTTTGAGTTTTGGGTACCGCTTTGGGCTATCTGTTTATCAGATTTCCTGCACACTCGCCAGTTCTCACAATTAGCTTGTCAGCCTGTTTCAATTCTAACAAGCCGCCCTCCGCCGCACTGCGTTTCCACCCACCTGTCAACATTTGATTTGACTTGCTCAGACCAAAAGGTAAAAAACACATAGAAAAAATTTAACTATCAATTAAAAAAATTTAAAGGAAAAATCTACATATACCTGCAGTGACATTGATAGATATTAAAAATGCACTCAATACGCTAGTTTCAATGCAGGAACGACAGTTTGTTCAGCTTATAATTAATTTTTTTTTAAAACAAAACACATTACAATTATTTTTCGTTTTTATTCTGCTCTTTTTACTTGTGTATTATTTTTTTTTTTTTTTTCTGTTATTCCCTTACCATTTTTCTGCGGTTTGACGCGGCTGTCGTGTAGCTTGTTAAAAAGTGTTACAAAATGAGAATCCAACAAAAAACTTCACAGCCAACAAAGGTTTGTTTTTTTTGTTGCTGTTGTGGTTTTTTTTTTTGAAAACCAATATTATATGTATTTTATTACATGTCAGCGGCTTTTTTATCGTGTAGAAACTAGGTCTCTTTCAAAGATAGTTTAAATATTTTGTTTATCGAATCAACTAAATTTTATGTGTAAAATTATGAATCAAATTAATTTTGTGATGCATGTTTTGTATTTGAATAAATGCATTTTCTCATTATTTTATGATTTACTCTACAAGTGCTGAACTTTTAGAATATTAATAATAAATCAAACTAGCTCGTTTAGAATGGTTAATTGAATGTCGTTTGCAAATCAGTTTAACCACAAGCAGCTGACAACTTGGAAATGCAACCGAAACCGCAATGCCCCAACTCCAATCCCATGGACAACAGTCAACAGCTGTGAAAGAGCTTGCACTCAGCACCTGGTCATAATTTGCACCACATCAGCATATCAATTATTAGAGGCCAACCCATATCAGATCATTATATATTTATATCTGTCTGCTGTCTATGTCTTTGGATTATATATTGATTTCGATCGATCGAATCCTTGGTGCCCTCGTCGGCTAGCCTAATTGCCATGAGAACAAATGCCAGTTGGCTGCACTTTAGCCTATATTCAAACAGATGAATGCTCGGTGGGTGAGCAAAGAAAAAAAAAATTATAATATATATAGTAATAATTGTATCCTGGGCACTATTTACAAAGTACTTTGTTGGACTAATCGTTGAACCAGTTACTTTGGCATTGACTTTGCGTGCTGTTTGCCCAACAAAGTGTTGGCAAAAATTATCCCATTTATATAGTTATAATCAACGTTGTCAACGCCCACATGTTTACCGTTACCCTTCAGCGTTGTCAGCATAATATAATTAAATATATATGTATGTATCTAGGAAATTGCATAAAGTATAAATATTCACTGGAAACTGAAAAAATAAATTGTATCGCTTAGCCATTTGCTTGCTCTTAGATCCTCTAAAACTGGAATTGATATACAGTTTATATATATATATATATATATATGCACACGAAAAGATTGACAGTTTTGGGGAATTTCATTTGAAGCGATATAATATATGGAAAATTGGTGTAATGCGTTTGTTGAACTGTATGCAACAGGCAGAAGGAAACATCTCAAAAACCGTAGAGTATTTATATATTCTTAATCAGGATAAAAAGTAGAGACTTTAAGAGATGACTACTACATTTGGATATAGGTTCTCGAGCAACACACGCAGATCAAATTTGCTTCATTTTATTGCTAGTCGTCTATTAAATATTTGTATATCCGATACCAATAAAAGCCACAACTTATAAAGCAATGGGTTCTAACGAATATATAATATATTATATATTTTATGTGAATCTTAGTAAACTTTACTAGCTAGCGTAAATATGTTTAAATGTCTATTTATGTTTAGGGTATATTCGAGTCGAGCTCAATCGACTACAGCATTTGTACTTGTTTCCTTTTGGGAGGCGAGTATAATAGCTGTAATGAAAGTCATTTGTCAGAAGTCAATCAATTGGAATAATGTCATAGAAAGACAGCAAGATACTGTGACTGGCTGTCTAGTCCCACGTACCCGTATTCTTCTTCTTGTTATCTTGGGTGCCTGCGGCGTTTTCCTTGTTTTCTTTTGCGTGCTAATTTACACTTTTGTCGTTCAATTTAAAAATTTACACACGCGCTCAGCGCAATTTGTGCGAAACTGCAGCGCCGCCTATCGCTCAAAAATCGCAACGATTGGGATTTGTGCAACGGCTTTAAAGTTGCCTGCCTCCTTTTGTATTGAATTCGACTCGCTTACTCCAATTGCCACAGCTAGCAGCGAAGGAAAACACATTAATAAAAAGAAAATAGGAGGAGCCTCGAGGATAATAGAGGCAAGGGTGTAAAACAGCAAAGATGCTAACTCTCCCTATCTCTGTCTAACCCTCTCTCTCTCTCTCTCTATTTTCTCTCCCCTATCTGAGATTTAATTCTCACGAATTAGTTACGTAATTGTCACAATTTACAACACTTGACAAATAGTCTACTTAAAAACAAGAGTTTTAAATATTATAATCTTATCAGTGGCTTAAGTAATTATGGGAATTTCTGGTGTAAGTATAATCAATTTGTACATTTATTCCACTGTATTGTTTAACTTAATATACATAATTATTAACACTAATTATATGTATATTCTTTTATTAATTTGTTTAATTTTATGTATGTTAGAAAGTTAGATTTTTTACCTATATCTTTTTTATTTATAGTAAATTGTATCATATTTTATAGGACTATTTATAAGAACTTATGCCACTCAGCACTTCAATTCAGACACACACACACACACACACACAAACACACACACACACACACACAGAAAAGGGTTCTTTACTCTAGTTCCGGCTTTAACTCACTTCAATGTCATTCCAGTAACTGATATATGCACATGTCCGGCTGTATCTGTCCGTCCCTTCGTCTGCCCCCTCTGCCCGGCTGTGTCTGTGTCTTTGAGAATGCCTTATTATTAATTTTAATGATTTAATTAGAAAATTAGCAGCAATTGGCTTTGTGCATTGCCGCACTTATTTCGATCTTATTGCTCGGCTCACCTTTCAATTGAATGCCGCATATGCAGGTATTTTAAACGCTTCTCCTCCCGACCCCCCCCCTTTCCTAACTCCCTTCCCTGCCGACTCTCCGGTTTTCAGTTTCATGTAGACGATTGCTGCCAATTTAATGTAGCTATATATTTCCCCAACTGTTTCGGGATAGCATTTTAAATATTTATCATTGTAGTTGCAACTAATTGCAGTGGCAGCTTTAATCGATGGTTTTGCCTGAATAGACAATTACATATAAAGAACAAAATAGCTTTGAGCATTTATGAATATCAGAAACTTATTGATTGATTGCATTAACTTGCAAGCACTTATTTTCAACAATTTTCTATTGAACTTTAATCACCAGCGATCCAATTCAAAGTTACATTTGATCTTAAATAAATATATACTATTTTGGACAGTTGGACAGTCTAGAGAATTTTATATTGGAAAGCCAGTTATGGTAGTAATATTGTACGCATATCATATACCAATAAAAATTATCAAATTATTGTATCTGAATTGATTTCTTATAAATAAATGTAACTTTGCATCGGCTTGATTCAAAGCAACTTAAGAAATCATCATTATAAAATTTGTGTATAATTTTATAAGATTTAATCTGTATTTCTATGATGAAATTATTCATGGCAAAGCATTTTCTACTTAATTGATAAATGACAGAATATCATACAGCTTTAATAAGCATAATTTTGTGATTTACACAAATAGTTAAAAATATTAAAAACTTCTTGACAAAAAAGTCGTTATTTGCATGTTAAAATCTCAATTAAAGTGCAGATTGTAAATAGCTGAACCTTTTCACAATTATGAGAAGAGAGAAAAAATTAGTTAACCCATCGAATTTTAAATCGAATTACGAATTATATATACATATATATATATATATGTATGTGCTTATAATATAAAAATGGACAGGGTTATATAGGAATATGTTTATGTACTACAGTAAAATGATGCAGTGAAGCGTAGCTAATGTTGGACGTCATTCAAATGAATTCGCCTGCAAGGAATCGTTAAACAAAAAACAATATGACTTGCGGAAATAAAAAAAAAAAATCACACACTCTCACACACACACACACAAAGGTTAATTGTTCTTGGTTGGTTGTTTATTTAAGCGACAAAGGCGATTAATCAATTAAAAAGTTTTAAAACAGCGTCGACAAAATTAACACACAAACACATCAGGCGCGATTTTTAATGTAAACTTTTTGATTTTTTGTGGCTGTTGTGGCTGCTTTGGTTGTTGTTGTTGTTTGTTGTTGTTGCTTTTGATGCTTTTGTGTAAAATGCTCCTGGATGGGGACCACATGCTGCGGCAGCAATTGCATTGTGTTTGATTTAAATCACAGCATCAGCTTGGAGCTAGGTAGTCCGAGGCACGAACCCAGCCCAGCCAGTCATCCTGGCAGCCAGTCTGTCAGCCAGCTTGTAATGTCAAACAGGACGCTTTGTGGTTAGCCATACAAACAATTGGCACAAGGACATGAGCACACATGGCAGACATAATCTGTAGCATCATGCCAGACAGACAGACAGACGAACGGACGGACGGAGGGACAGACTATTCCAATTGCATCTCTCGCTCCAACTAACCATCCATCTATGGATCTATCCATCTATTTTTGAAAGCGACAACGAGTACGAAAAGTTGACAACTATTATAATCATTAGTTAGGATTTATGAGCATCGATTGTTCGCCAGGATTTGCGATCACTCTGATCACCGAGCGGCGGGCAACGAGGGTCGCCGAATATTGTTGGGAAAATTTGTCAGCGCGCCGCGTAATTAGAAGGCACGTTGAAAATGCAACAAAAATCCCCCGTGCCAGCAGTAGCAGTAGCAGCAGCAGCACGAAAAATAATTTAATTGATAAATTGTGTCGCATGCTGTGCCCTTACCAAGGACCAGCATATAGCGGACACAGGACACAGGATAACAGACAGAGAGACACAGGATAGAGAACAAGAGACAGGCAAACAACTGGCAAAGGGCAACCGCATCCCCAGAACAGTTTGTCAGTTTGTCAGTTTGTCAGTTACATGAAGTTGACATTTATGCGTGTTATTGTTATTATTGTGAAGGCCCCTGGCCAGGAGCTGCCCGTCTCTATTCTCCCGTCACCGACGCCCATTGAGAGCGTATCAATTACTTGGCCAAACAATAACTTTTATGCAACATTCAATGCTTGACTTTTTTTTATATATATATATATATTTTCTCATTCTCATCTTTTGATGCATGAATGTGTGGCACTGTTTTTTTTTTTTTTATTTGGGCCGTCCACAATTGTTGCCGGCTGCCTGCCTGCCTGCCTCGTCCTGGGGTCCTGTGGCCAATATTGACTTTGTTCATTGTTGTTGCAATTTTTTCAATTTATGGCACGTTTTATCCGATGGACACTCGCACAAATGCCAGCTCACTTCGGCATTGCCTTTGTTGGTCAATGCGGCAAATTTGCTTTTTTTATTAACAACTTCCTGGAAGTCTCCATTATGACGAATCCAGTTGTAGAAGCTGCCACTAAGAGCAAACAATCTTGGCGGTTCCTTTGACAAATCGCAATACACATGTACATAAAATATTGAACGTCCAAGTTATAAAATGTTGAGCAGCAGATAAAAAATTTAAATTTATTCAATTTATTTTGTATATTTTATTGAGAGTCGCAGCACAATTTTATTGGTTTCTAACTTTGACTTTTAACTTAATATTATATTTTCCTTAATTATTTTATTTTGTATAAATCCAACTAATAAACTTGAAATTTATTATATTTACAATTCCAAATATTATGTGCTCTTTTCAAGAAGGCAAACATAAGTTTAAATTTAAAGTTGTTGGAATTCGAATGGATAATTTGATGAGAGTTGGCGATGAAGGAGGAGGATGTAAGAGATGTGGACATTATTTTATAGTAACCTTTGTCGCTTTGATGTGTATCAATGTAACGAGCATTTGTCCAAATCAAAACTTGTGGGAAATATTTGTTTTCGTTAATATATATTTTAATGAAATCAGGATATGGGTTTGTTATTATTCTTAAATCCATATAAATACGGAGGAGCTTCTAATATTTTACTACATAGTTGCTTACATATACTTAATAATTACTATACAAATATGTATTTATTTAACTAGTCAGCTTTAAAAATATGCAATTGAATCATTCGCATTTCAGCTGTACTATAAGATAATAAGTTAGATTGTTCAGGTAACTGCTTCCAAGTACAACTATAGAGCTAATCTAGAGGAAAGAGAGCATTGCTTTGAAAATCTGCTCAATTTTGGCAAGAGGATGAAGTTTTATATTTTTTTTAGAGAATAAAAACTTACATTGTTTTTAAAATCAGCTCAATATAAGTAGTTTTATGTTTGTTAATTTATTGATGGAGCTGTCTAATAAGGCAAAATTCAATTAATGATATTTTTCAACTGCGCACAATTTCAACTACAATGGTTAATAATTTAAATGAAAAGTTACACACGAAAAAGCAACAGAAATAAATTATATTTGACAAGCTGCAATTTTTCAATAAATTAAACGTTTGACAAAACATGTGTGTGTGTGTGTGTGTGTGTGTATAGAGTAATAATAATATATTAAAAAATGAGATGAGCATTCAACAATGAAAAAATAAATAAACATGCCTCGGATATGTGATTACTGCAAACAAATGTTGTAAATGCGAAATAGAGAATGTCAATGGGATAATGGGCATGTTCAAGGTATATGCTTTGTGCCATGGATGCAATAACAATAATAAAATAAAGAAAAAAAAAAAACAAAAAAACAATAAAAAAAAACTAAAAGATATGGCCGTTTCTACAAACTGTCAACGGAACGGTTGCCACGCCCACAATGTTCTCCCACCATGCAGCTGCTGACCAGCATTGTTGCTCTTGTTGTTGTTGTTGTTGTGTGTGTGTGTGTTGTGCTCGAGCTAAACTGTAATTACGCGGTTAAGTTAATAACACATTTTCCAACTTGTTTTTTTGTTTGTTATTTTTTTTTTTTTCGTTATTTGTAGTCATAGTCGTTGCTACTGATAAATACGCATAGTTACCAATAGCACAACCTTCGCCCCCAGCACCAGTCCCAGCACCAGCACCAGCCCCAGCACCAGCTCCAGCTGAGCTCCAATCTGCCCCGTCGCATTGGGCACCAGCCAACGGTTGTTTGTTATGGCTGCCCATCGCACTGAGCAGCGATTGTTGATTGGCCAGCTCTCTTTGCCTGCCCTCAACCTCAGTCTCAGGCTCAGGCTCAGCCTCAGCCTCAGTCTCGGTCATGTCGCAGCGCTCAGCACTCATTTGCAACAGTTTGGCCAGGGCACAAATCTCTTGGCCATCTGTGATCGCTGTGCCATGCTTGACAGATTCTTTATAAGCGTTTCCTCTTTGCGGTTTGCTACACAAAAAAAAAAAACAAAAAAAACGAACATAAATTTCTAGCTGCAAATTGAAAAAAAAAAACAAAAGAAAACAATTGAAATTTATGAAATGAAAAAA
Organism: Drosophila longiperda; assembly: GCA_035042125.1. Taxonomy (NCBI): domain Eukaryota; kingdom Metazoa; phylum Arthropoda; class Insecta; order Diptera; family Drosophilidae; genus Drosophila; species Drosophila longiperda. The sequence goes on from JAWNLV010000170.1 coordinate 641,698, forward strand.
AAAAAACAAACTGCATTTGGCTGTCTCCGACTTGGTCTGGTCATTGCATGTCTTTTGTGTGACCGCTTTAATTGCACTCGATAAGGTGGACAGACTTTGTCATAGATATGGAACACTGTACACGGCATGGGAATAGGCGATGCAATTGGCATTGGGATATATATATATATATATATATATATATACAATAACATCGGCATCTTTTTGAGCCTCAGTCACGCACATGGCCAAAACGGGGCAACCCTTTTTTTACCAACCCAGCATCGGACAAAAATACACCTTTCCATCGAGTGTGTTGGTTTTTTTTAACCACATTTGCAACTGAAGGTGCAGGTGACGACCCAAGAGGGCTCTACTTGTCGATACACCTAGACAGGTATTAATTATATATTCAATTAAATTCTGCGTACATTTTTGAGACTTTAAATATTCTTGGCTTTGAAAGTGTAAATTAAACTTAAAGAATAACCATAAAGTTTATATATTAACAAGTTACAGAGAAAGCAAATAATAGTAAGTCGAATTTTGCAGCCAATTAACTTAATAATTAAATTGGTCCATTGAATTAATTAATGCACTTTCCTTCACAAATGATGGTAATTAAATATCTTCATTTATTCATTAACAAAAAGACAGCAATAAAAAGATATAAATTTTAAAATATATATTTTAATGATAAGCAGGTGGCATTCAGATATATACGAAATGGAAAATGCCTTTAACAATTGAGGTAGGTTAACATGACAAATTTCAATCCACTTAGAATTCCAGAAGCAGATTCTTTGTCTCCCTTCCTCTGTCATCGGCTTATCTGTCCGTTATCCATCTGGGGTAAGCGCCCACACAATTACAAGCGGATGGTGCACGCCCCTCCCTCTTGGCCCGGCGACAGAACGCCTCCCATTTCCAAATCGTATTATAAGTAAATATGTATGTATTTAGTCGACACACACACACACACACAAAAAAAAAGAAATGAAATGAAATGAATAAAGAAAAAGGATTACAAGGATGAATTGCTGAGCCTGATTAGTTCACGTTGACACGTTCCAGGGAGCGGAGTGGCACAGAACATTAAATAAACGCTTCGCCCATCCTCATAATTGTTAAATTGTGATTGTGTTGAGAGCAGTGTATTTCGATGTGGAATTGTACGCACACACACACACACACACACACACACACACACACGCATACACACACCGTTTTGAACAAAGCACATTTGGCGAAGGCGGCTTCAGAGGCTGGACGGGTGTGGCAGCGTACGCGAGTGCGAGAATGATCCTGGTGCAAGGACAAGAACGAGCACGAGCACGAGGACGAGGACAAGGATGAGGAGAACGATGACGATGACGAGGTGCAAAACTATGGGACCAGCTGGGTGTACGCCCAGTGGCTGGCTGGCAGCCGGCCCATTTCTGGCGCGCGTTTTGCATTTGTGCAGCGATTCATTTGGCGGGCGGGCGTGTCACGCCCCCATATGTGAATATATATATATGTGTGTGTGTGTGCTTGTATGTATGTATGTAGGACAAACGCGCTGCCTGTCACATGTCAAACCGGAAGTGTGCAAAAATTAACTGAGAAAAAAAAAATTGAAAACCAAACAAAACAAAAAAAGGGGCGCAGGCGAGCGAGATTTGCTTACTCTATTTCTCTCTTCTCTCTCTCTCTCTCTTTCTCTCCTTTTCTCCATTTCTCTGTTGCACTCACACACTCTCTGTCTGTTAGTGTGTGTGTGTGTGTGTGTGTTTTATTGTAATTACGTCTGCGCAGTTGGCTACTAGAGGATTTTCCATCTAGCACCCTTTTGACGCCTGCAACGACAATGCACTAATATAATTATAGAGCCGGCCCGAACCGGCTCTGCCCAACCCCGGAAGCGCTTTCATCAGCACCCAAATATCCTAAGCATCCTGGACGGGGTGCCAAAGCTTTGTGCGCCTGCGCTCCTGCTGCTCACGTTGAGAGCGGAAGTCAAGTTGTAGTCCTTGATGGATGGGCCTCAGAATCCATGATGGCACATGCCGAAAATCAACTATGAATCTGCCGCATCGCAATCTTGCCATCTCTCTCAATGTGTGTGTGTGCGAGTGTGTGTGTGTGTGTGCAACGTGTTATTATCAAAACAATGCGCGAGTATCGGTTTTCATGCATCCTGTGGAGAGACCAGCTCCTAGACTCTCTGGACTCAGCACCCAATCCATGGCTGCAGCTGCTTGAATTCGAGTGTGTTTTTATTGTTGGCTTGTGCGTCCTCTTGAAAAAAGTCCCCCTACCGAATATACACAGTTGCCGGTTGCCATATAATTTGATTTAGGAATTTAAATTATTACTACAAAATATTGCGTCATTGTTTGCTATTCTTAAAACTACAAAGATCGATTATCTCCACCCCAGGCTAAAGCTGCAAGCCAATGCAGCACGTGTGAATCCTAGCTCCCGTCTCTCTCTCTCCCCCTCTCTCTCTCACTCCCAATGGTGTGCTTACTGTGTGATGAATGTCCTTAGAAGAGTTGGTTTGCCACTTAAAAAATAGATTTACATTCCATTAAAATTTTTGGCGTATATCAATTAATGACTGATTCCTTATATAAACAATTTATATGTATACATATATATTCATTCGATTTCTGATATACAAATTTGTAACTCGATTTTTTAAGAGACAAATTAGCGCAAATTTAGTTTAATTATTCAAAATATTTCACGAACATCAAAGTAATTCATGAAAATTGCTGTTTCCGAGACGCATCCAATTTATAGTTGTTATGTTATTATTTCAATGTAAAATTTATGTTTTAAATTTATAATTGCATATTACAAATTTATAACTAAATTTTTATTTGTGTCGCATAATCATTTTAAGCAATTTTATGGTGCATATGTCACAAAATTAAATAAATGCAATTAGTAATAAATTCACAAAAAGTACATGACGAAAATGATGTGCCAATTCAAATTAAGAAATAAACTTTAAAATTTATTATTTGTATTAAATGCTTAACAATAACTGATTAAATATTTTTTTAAATAATAATAAATAAATAATAAATATTATATTAAATAATATTAAATAAAGATGACATGGCTAAAACAAAATAATAAAGTTTCAAAGTCAAAGTATTTATTCTGGCTCCTTAGGCAGGTAAATTCGTTGATTTGTCTATATATATATATATATATATATATATATATCACATTCATCTAAAGAATATGGAGATTCCATTTAATGGCACAAGTAGTTATCTATCTAGTACTATCTGTGTCCAGTGCAGCACGAAGCAACACAACGAAATTGCTGGCAAATGTGAAAAATCAGTAGCAGCAACACAAAAATACCCACAACAGCAACAACAACAACAACAACAATATCAACAGCAACAACAACCAGTTGCAATAAGTAACAATTTCCACGAATACCGGAGCTTAATAACACAACAAAATGCATTTAATAAGCAACTGCAAATGGCAAACTGGCAAATTCAAACTGAACTGAACTGAACTGAACTGGTAGAGCAAGTGCAGCAAAAATCGAGAAGAGTGGCGAAATCGGTTGATTGTGGTATACGAGTAAAACTGGGGAGGTAGCGCGACCGGGAAGAAGACTGGGCAAGAAACGGGAGCTGGTCGAAGCAGCCGTGCCCAATGCGAATGTGCGATGATCGTTTCCTGTCGATAAGATGCCCCTAATAACAATTTTTGCTAGCCTCCAATGCAAACCTGGAGCCACAGGCACAGCCACATCCACAGCCACATCCACAACCGCAGTCACAGCCACAGCCAGGGCCAAGTCCGAGCACAAGCCGGTTGCCGAGAGCCTCCAGCTTATAATCACGACCAACGGCAGCAACAATCGCGCAAATTATCATAAAATTTGAATAACAACAGCCCAGTCCCAATAAAAGCGATCTCAAAACGAAGCACAAATGCTCTACAGATGCTCATATATCTTTCCTAAAACTACAAAAAAAAATAAAAATAAAAATAAATATATATATATTATCTTAGCTTTTGCATCGCATTTTATTATTTAATCAGTTTTTGTTAAGCATTAAATAAAATTAATTGATTTATTAATTTATTTCTTAATTTGAACTGGCACATAATTTTCGTTACGTTCTTTTTGTGAATTTATTTCTAATTGCATTTATTTAATTTAGTGACATATGCACCATAACATTGCTAAAAATGATTATACGACATACATATATAGTATATAGTATATATCATAGCAAATCGATGACATTTATTTGCCAAACTCAAATCAATAATTATATAATGATACTAAAAGAAGATTAGTCTAATTTTATTAAGGCCAGAGTAGTATTTGAACTTAGTTGTATCTGATTTTTACAGATAAAAAGATAACAGAAAAATATAAATATTAAATATAATTATAGAATTATAATTGACAATATATAAATTCATAGCTTATTCTCGTATTGTTCGCTTGCAAATATAATTGACAATAATTCAAAAACTTCATCTCAAATACAATTTTGTAATAACTATGGAAATAGAAAATATATATATATATATATTGGAATATATGGTATATGTAAAGAAACGATATTAAAAAAGAATCATTGATGCAATGTAATTATAACTAGTATATTTGCCACACGCAGCAAGTGCGTTAGTTGCAAGTCTAATGAGGCATGCAGTGTATCCTTTGATGTGAGTGTGTTTTTTGAGCAAAAGGCAACTCTTTGCAATGGCTGCCTTATGTGTAACAACAGAAGTCGTCGAGAGTCGTTGCGTCGCATCTTGCCAGAAATAACCCGATGCCAGTAACAAAACGGCAACCAGTTTACTGCCACAAGCAAACAATGCAATGGCCTGGATCCACGGGCAGCAGGCAGCAGGCAGCAGGCGGCAGATAGTTGCAGTGGCGGGGAGTGGCTCCGCTTGGTTTGCATGCCACAAGCAAATAAAACGCAAATACACGCACAAAATGGTAAACAGCAACAGCAGCAGCAACAACAACAACAACAACAACAAATAACTAACAACAACATCGCGACAACTTTGGCGGCCATTGCGCTGGCTTCGACGTCGACGGCGGCTGCGCAATGGCGACGACTGCAACTTTGGGCTTGGCAAGCTAAAAGTGGTCGTCGTCGTCGTCGTCGTCGTCGTGGCTGTTGTCTGCCTGGTTTGGTTTGGTTTGGCTGCTTGCTGGGCTTGCGTGCCAAGTGGCAATCAGTCACATTGAAGGCGTTGTCCATTTTTTTTTTTTTTTTTGTCCGAAACCGCAGCGTCGTTTTTGCCTTCTTCTCTCCAATCGCAAAACGTTGCTCGCTGTTGCGTTTCAGCTTTTGCCTCTCTCTCTCTCTTTCTCTCTCGCTCTCTCCGTCTGCCTCCCCCATGCACTGCTTTTTTCTAGCTGTAGCTCGTTCTCTTTCACATCATCAACGATTGTTGCCATTTTGAACGTAACTGGGGCCGTAGATTCCGAAACCGAGACCGCAACCGAGCCCGAAACCGAAACCGAACCCAAGCCCAAACCCGAACCCAAACCCATGCGCCAGCCCGAGCACGAGTCGTAGCCCGAGAGAGAAATGCGTCATTTCAAGAAAGCCAAATACACATTAAAAAAAAAAAAAAAAACAAAAAAAAAAAGAAGAAGCAACAACAGCAGGTTATAATAATAATAAGTCCAATTATAGTTTGAATGTTGATTAGTGGCTTATTTCGCTGCTGCTGCTCTACACTTTTCTTTCGCATTTCTTTCGTTTGGTTAGTCGTTGACGGTTTGGTTTAAGTGGCTGCAACACTCATGTTATCAGTTGGCCACACTCAATACATAATTATGTATCTGATTGAATGGCTGCTGCTGCTGTTGCTTTTGCTGCTGCTGGTTAAACCCGCAGTGCCTAAGTGATTGAATGGCGTGGCGAAAAGGCGATCGTGGTCAGTACCAGACTAGAATCCCGCTAAATCTGAATCTGACACGTATGGCTAAAACCATGTAGCCATATCTCCAAATGGTGAATAGTAATTTAAAAATAGTTAAGTTAAGTTTAGATGGTTTTTATTCTATTAACAATAAGTTTAGCTTATTTTGCTTCAAGGTATTCCAAATTATTCTTACACACTTATCAAATTGAATAATTAAATGTATTTAATGTTTTAATAAAATTGAATAAGCTTTAAAGTTGGACTATGATATTTTTTTTACTTTTTTTTTATATATGTTACTTCAAATTTCAAAAAGGTTTTTCTAATTTTTTATCTCTTTTTTTTAAATATGTTACTTAAAATTTCAAAAGGGTTTTTCACATTTTTTAACTTGTTTTAAAATATGTTACTTAAAATTTTAAAAAGTTTTTTCACATATACATAATTGTAATAAAAAAAAAATAAAAAAAAAACGAAAAAACTGATTCTCGAAATTTGAATTAATTTTTGTTAACAAGTTTGGGTCAGGTGCATTCAAAGTCGACCATCAGACTGAATAATGCTCTGTTAGAGTCGAACTCTACTTTGTCATTATTGGCTCGGCCATCCAATGGTGCACTGGTGTCAATTAAAAGGTGTGGAAAATGTTAACTTAACATGCAAAACAACAATTTAAATCTGCCGTGCTGGACAACCCCACAGGTGGTCGTCCGGGGAAAGGACGGCAAATGGGAATTGGTATGGAGTGGCGTTATGCCTTTGACTATTCCTGCACAACACATACAAACTATATTTTCATTTTTTTTTTTTTTGTGCATTGTTTTGTTTTGGCTTGGCCATAATTGGAACATTTCATTAATGATCATGCACCGGACGGGAAATGCAGCCACAAAAAGGGGGCGACAAAAGTCAAAAGAAGAAATTGCATGCGATTGTGCAAATTGCTTGACGATTCAGAAAGAGAAGGCAACGTGGCCACAAAAAAAACAACAATTCGCTGCTGCTGCTGGAAAAGTCCCACAACAACAACAACAACAACAAATAGCAATAAACACAAACAAACATCAACAAAAAACGACAACAGCAACTGCAAAATGGCGCGCGTGTTTTCCACGAAAGTAATTAAAGCAAGAGAGAGAGCAGAATGTGGCCTGGTTTGGGAGCTGCAAGTGGAAGCTTGAGGTGTAGCTGAAACCGGAGCTGCTGGTGATGTTGGTGTAGCTGGACTTATTACTTGGAGCTGTGACTCCTTTTGGCTTTAAGTGGGGTTACTGCTACAGCTACCGGTCTTGCATTTGCTTTGCTTTTGTTTTTACTTTTGCTTTGCGTTTTTGTTTCGGGCCACTTTACATGGCCAAGCACCTAACCCATCCCACAGCTCTTTGCAAATTTGTTGGCCATTTTAATGGCCGTCATCGTCGTCGTCGTCGTCGTCGTTTGGGGTGTTCAACCAACTGCAATTATGGTGCGCTGTATATTTTTTTTTGCTCTTGCTGCCGTTTTTGTGTTTTTTTTTTCTTTTCCTTAGCGCAATAATTTGCCTCTCTGTACATTAAATGAATTTAATGAATGCGGTCCTATTAACTTTTTTGCTCTGCCGTCGCGTCGTCAGAGCCGCTGGTTTTTCTACAACTGCAAACTTGTTGTTCTTGTTGTTGTTGTTGCTGTTGTTGTTGTTGTTGTTGCTGCTGTTGTTGCTGCTGCTATTGTTACTAATAATAAAAGCAGCCGCTGTTGCCGGCATCTGAATTTCAAATTCAGCTTCAATTTAATTTTTATTGCCGCATTTTTGATGTTTCACAAAAATATGAATGTGTTCTCTGAAAATTGTTGGCTTCCACGTCAACGTCGAAACTTTATTATTATTTATTATAATTTTGTTTTTGCAGTGTATGCTCAGTTTGACCGGCTCCTGCGGCGGCTGCTCTAATTGCTTTTCAAAATGGTGGCTCCATGATTATGCGCCATTTCCAGTGGCATCATGTAAAAAAAAAAGCTGGAGAGGAGGAGAGACATTCAATTACTTCACTGAAATCTACGAAAGCATCATCAAACTTTGATAATGAAAATAATTACTATTAATAAAACAATCCGCGCCAGAAACCAATTTAGTTATTTATTTGCTACATAGACATATTTTTTAAATTATTACTTTTTGTCAAAAAAAAAAAAAAAAACAGGAATACGCTCTACTGTTTCTAATCTTAAATTAATGAATTTTAACCTCAACTAAAGTTTATAATTGAATTGAATTGAATTGTTCTTTAAAATAGAACTCAATATGAGAAGTAAAAAGACATTTTGCATTTTGTACTCGATTGTATTCTCAAGTTGTTGGCCTGCTTGATAACAAAAGGCTAACTGGTTAAAATAAAATGCATTCATATACAGATATTACAACTTGAAGTATGGCAAACATCAAATACCCGTGACTGTCATGCAAACTGCAACCACTGGTGTGAAAGGCACATCCCCCCACAGATCCCGGTGCAGTTGCATCTGCTACAAAATTACATGTTGCAGCAAATACCGCAAACAAAAAACCCAAAAAAAAGGAAAAAAAAGCGAAACAGAAAATTGAATATATTAAAAGTAAAAGAAAAGACAAACTACAAAATAGTATAAGAACAACAAGGGTACTCCTCAAAAAGCAAGCGGAAATAACTAATGCTTGAAAAAAAAAAAAACAACAAAAGATCGTCAAGGAGTTGCTACTGAGGAGCAAGGAGACGGGAGGACGGGGAGACACGTTGCAAGAGAAATTGAATGGAATAGCAGAGATGCGATAAACTCAAAGACACACCAAAAAAATAGCCATGCATTTTATACATGTATATAAATTATTTAAAAAATATATATATGTGTGTAGTATATAGCGTCATTGTTATGGAAAGATCTGACACCGGAACGAGTCCGATCACAGAAAAATATCCGTTTATATGTACATACGTATATTGAAAAATGTGGGCGTTGCCCTCGTGACTCCCCTTGCCACACGGCTGAAATAGAAATCGTAATAAACGCACAAATAATCATAAAAAATGAAACTGTGCTGGGAAAACAATATTTAAAAAAATAACATTTGGCACACACACACGCACACACACAGATCGAAAACTGTTGGTGGAAATGAAAATTGAAACCACCCCTTAGGTTGCAGCAGAGACTGAGGTTGACCCCGTACCCGTACCCGTCCCCGTCTCCGTTCCCGATTCTATTTCTGTTCCCCTTGGTGCACCCTAAAAATGGCATCATAAAAGAATTATAAATACTTATTAGATGTGTCAGTTTGTGAATGCAAGTTCAACTATTTATCCATCTCTGTCTATTACCTTCGATGGCTATTTCCGCCAGCACGTGACCCGATCCTCCATCCAGCATCCTGACCGGTGCCCGAGCATTTCCCCCCAGCCTCTCCTAGATGCCCGCCCGTCGTCTCGCCACAATTATCACATTAAACCATTATCACCGCAGGATATAAATCAGGCAGCCACATTTTGAAGCACACAGCCAATAGGCTTATCATCTATTTAAATAAAAACAAAAAAAATAAATAACAGAAAAGAAAAACACTTTATACTTTTCGTAGTGATTTTATTGCTAATTGCAACAGTATCAATTTTAATCAGTGTGCAACTAAATAAACCGTTTCCTCTTTGTGGCGACACTGAATTCCCCAACTATGGAAGATCGCAACCCTGGAAAAGTCTAATATTAATTTACGCAAAATTTGTGCATAACAAAAATTTATCTGTTATATTAATTTTGGCTAGTTTGTTTATTATAATAATTAAGCATATTTGTTGTTCAATTATAACCCCAACTACAATTTGCATTTATAAGCTAAATATTGCTGTTAGAAAGAAAATATGTTTTTAACTTATCTAGAAAATATACACCTATTTCGCGAAAAGAAAATAACTTATTTATTTTACTTATTACTTGACAAATTTGCGATAAGTAAATAACATCTATCCGAATGTGAAATTAATAATACAACAATTGATAAAGTATGAAATGAGAAGTATCCCCAAAAATATTGGTCTGACTGTACTTTATGGACTAAATTCATAAATTTAACTTGGATTATTGTTTTCAGCACTCTGCTTAGAAATGTCCTACTAAGTATAAAAATAAGGCTCAAAGCTTCTATTTAAATCTTTGCATATTTCTACGTGCTTTAGAAACAATTATTTGAACTCAAATTAGAAATACCTAAAAAGTCGTATAAATTTGTAATTAAAAGAATATGAAGTACAAACATAGAATAATTAAAGTATGGAAAATCATTATTTGTGCTGTCCATTTGTGTATGAACAGTTGTTGCAATTGTTGTATTTGTTTTGGTTGTTTATTGACTAACCAAAAAAAAAAAAACATATCGCATAATTTAAGCCACTTTGAATAAAACACTTGTATAACAAAGAAAATGAAATAAAAATATAAAAGTGTGGCTAAAATGTATTTTGTTGTTTTTATTATAATATGTATATGTGTGTGTGTGTGTGTTTGTGTGCGTGTGTGTGTGGGTGTGTACTACATAATTTGTATCTCCATAGAAGTCACTTATTGCATATTGTTTGTTAATTTGCGGCACTTAATTGCCTTTTATTATGCTTAATTATCACAAGCGAGATGAGCCATGGTGAACCATGTTGGCTGGGCGGAATAGTTGCTTAGTTGGATAGATGGGTAGCTGCTCCACCTTTGGCCTGCCCGCACAGCCATGGATATGGACATATCAGAGATGAGAACAGAGAGTGAGAGAGAGAGAGAGCGAGAGAGAGAGAGACAGAAAGAGCGCTGGCCGGCCTGAACGGAACGTTGTAAATTGTTGCGTATGCGGCCCATAAATTTCTATATATACTCACTAACACACACCCACACACACACACACACACACACACATACATAAAATAATATTCCGCATGACATTGACTGTAATAGCTGCTTTTCATTGGCTTTGTACCCGCTTTTAATTTGCCAAATTAGCAACAAGCCTGAGAGCGCTGCCAATAGGGTACCCACGCAACGGACAGGCGGACGGACAGACGGACAGACGGACTGACTAACTGCTTGCCTGCCTGACTAACTAACTAACTAACTATTCATACTCCAGCCCAGTATGGTTATAATTATACACATGGCAACGCCTCGCATACAAAATGCTAATACTCGCATTATTTTATTCAGTTTACTTTGTATTTGTATTTAATATTCGTTCTTATTAAGGCATGCGTTGATGTAACGCGGCGTGGGCGTGCCAGCAGGAGAATGATGAATATGAATATGAATATGAATGTGAGTGTGTGTGTGTGTGAGTGTGAGTATTAGTGTGAATGTGCATGCATAACATGGAGTTTCAGTGAATTAAAGTTTGCTGCTTTTCCAGCTTGTTGCCCCAATTAATGAAAGTGTAGCCTCTCGCATTCAAAAGAAATGTGAAAATTTTCATATTTTATTGCCTCTAATTATAATACTGGTGGTCATAAATTTGCTTTCTTTCAGCTGCTGCCGCACTACGCAAAACACATGCATAAATATAGCACTTGGCCTCTTCGTGCGCAAGAAACATCCAATCGAAAGACTTAAGCAACAAACTTCAGCGAAAGCAAGTAAAATGTATGAAATTCAACCAATAACAACGAAAAAATCCCTCAGAAACATAAAAATATTAATATAAATATATTATATAATATAAGACAAATACGTAACTATCTATTAGTTCGATATTATATTACCGGATAATTTGTTGAATAGTCAATTTAGCATATTATGAGCATTTCAATTGCAGCGAAATAACTATTTGTTGTGTTTCTAAGAATTCCACAAATTTTTAAAGTTGTTTTATTTTAATTTGAATTGCATTAATATATAATCTAACAATTTAAGAATCAACTCAATCTGATGTAATAGCTCTCCAATTATTATAATATGTTTTTATGTTTTAAATTGCAAGTAATTGTTAAAAGAATTATTTCCTATTAAGCTAATAGTTGCCAACAGGCGTCAAATTGCCGGCGAGTGTGTAAGTATATATGTATGTTTATAGGTTTTGGTTTAAACGTGGTCAATAAATGAACAGACCAAATGTCTTTATTTCAACTAATTAAATTTTACATTGACACAGAATCAATAATCATTTATTCTATTTGAAAATTGTTTCTAAATATTAGATCTATATAAATAAAGTGTACTTAGTTATAGAAGAAATGTTCTCCCCTGTTTTCAATTAAATATATTGACAATTAGTCCAGATGTCAGCATAGGGAATATTTCTATTAAATTTCACTTATTTTTGCACAGCTTATGCTAATATTAAATTGCATTTTCTTTCAAATATTAAGCACCTTTTATAAAAAAAAGTGGTATATATTTTATATTTATATAGTAAAAGCCTAAACTTAAAACATTATGAGTCGAAAGCATGGGCAAATACTGAGAGCTACGTCATGATTATGATAATATATAAATAATTTATTTAGTGATTTATGAGTGAAGAAAATATGCACGAAAATAACTATTTCGTTACAGTTATAAACGAAGAATTTTCACCGATGCAATTATTATAAAATTTGGTAAAATTCAAGCAGCGCTTTGAATAATTTAACCTTTTTTTAAGTAAGCAGAGAATCTGCAATCTCTCAACTTTTTGAATTGACTGTCAAAACAGACGTATTCAATCGAGAAATATTCAATACTTCATATCCATTGCTAACCATTCTCGGTTTCAACTTAAATTAAAAACATATCAAAATTGTGGTTTCCAACTTGTGCAGTCGTCAAACATCATGAATGAGGGGCAAACATATGCATACAAATATTTAAGTAGCTAACCAAAAACGATAAGAACCTGTGAGAAAACGTTTTGTGGTTTTCTAGCAAAAGAAACAGAAGGAATCATTACAGTCCTACGACTGACGACTGACACCACTCGAACAGCAGTTGGCCTGCTCCGCTTGCGATCCTTGAAGTCCTGCTGCGGTTGCACCACATATAAATTTCTAGACAAATGGAATTTTAAATGTTTCAAAACCGCAGTCCAAAAGAGGTCAAGCTAGCGTAAAATTATGATGAAACCTTCTCGCATGCATAGGATACACGAATATATATCTATATATATATATATATATATATATATATACCTATATGCATTTACGTATTTAAGTTATAACTGAAAGCAGACAAAACAGTTTTGGGACTACGGCGCTTCGACTCAGTTTTAATCGATATACAGGCATCACAAATAGTATAAGTATGTGCACACACACAAACACACACACTATACACATTGCTACACACGTAGCGTACACTTACGCATAACGGTGCTTTTAATTTGAAGGAATCAATAAAATCAAATCAAATCAATAAGATCAACTCGCTGCTCTCTCAATATCTCTCTGTCTCTGTCTCCCCCTTTCTCTCTCTCTCTCTCTCTGTTTTCTGCCGCATTCTCATTTTTTAGATGTTCGCTTCTCTCTGTCTGTATTTAGGATCGTTTGGCAATCGATGGTTGCGTTTCAGTGTGCAATAAAGCTCATGATCGGTTCGATAATTATGCGTAATTATTGATTATTGCGGGCTTTTCACTAAGCCGCCAAATTGCGAGTACGTGCGTCTGTCTGCGAAGTGACCTTGACTTGACCTTGACGCTGCTGATCACATTAGCGAAAAATTCAAAAAATGCTTTGCGGTCAGACAGAAAACCCAACAGCTAGTGCAATTAAGTTATTAATACAATTCGCTATATATTAATCAATTTGCATCATCTTTTAACTTTTTTCTGAGTGTAAGCATCAATCGGTTGAGTAGCATCTTTCTTAGAAGTGTTGTTAAAAGAAAACACTTTTATTTTTGGCTACCTATATAGAACAATTTATTCTTAAAGCTACCTCGAAGTTTATTATGATCAATTTTTTAATATTCAATAATGATGATGGCTTCAGTTGTAGATTCGGAATGCGGGTTGGCTTCAACATGGCTTATTGTGTGTGATTCATTGATTGATGCTATCGGATTCAGTGAAATCTCCATTATTGATTTTGTAAATTTGATTTATAAACATTTAGTGCCAAATGTGATTTACAAATAATAATATTAATCTGTTCTTGTTAAAGCTGTTAGTTACTGTTGTGCTTGTAGAGCAATTATTTAAGAATTCCGAATTTTATTTACGTACGTTTTTAACATTTAAAGTGCGCGCGCAGTTAGCGCCCTCTATTGCCCGCGGTGCCAACTAACAAATTGCAAGGTAACACAAAGCTAAATGTTATGTTAGAATATCGAAAGTAGATGTGTATATGGCTGTGCCGCTTCACCGCTGGCGGCGCTTTGCCTGACAGCTGTTTACTCAAATACTCAAATCTCCCTTGCTCTCTCTTTCAACAGCAGTCGGCAGCGTTGCTACTACTTTTATTTAATCTCGACCAGAAGCGGGCCGGAATGTAAATATATAAAACTGACCATTACAAATTAATTGCGAATAATCTATTAATAAACGATATCCCTCAACAGATTTGCAGGTAAACATGCTGAATGCTTAATGCGGCCAGTCAGCAATCAACACAACGTTAAAATGTTAAGGTTATGTTGAATGATGTTGTGGCCAAAAATGGTAAAAAGCGACGCGACCACAAATTATTTCTATTGCAGCAACTGCAATAGCAACACATCGCAACACAACAAATCAATATGCCACCTAAGAAGCATGAGGGACCCGAACGCAAGCCGCTCATCGGACGCATTGGGACGAATCTTCGCATCGGCATCGTAGGCGTGCCCAATGTGGGCAAGTCAACGTTCTTCAATGTGCTCACCGAGAGCGCTGCTCCAGCAGAGAATTTCCCCTTCTGCACCATTAAGCCCAATGAGAATAAGTATTACCAATTACCATATCTATATATATATACATATATATGTATATATATATGTATATACATATATATGTATATATATATGTATATATATATATATATGTATACATATATATATATGTATGTATATATATATATGTATATATATATATATATATAATGCCACAGGCAAATATTTATTGCAATAGCAATTTGCGTTGCCTTTTCGGATAATCATTGTAATCAATGGCATTTGAACAATTTTGTTGCTGTTGTTGCCAATGCCGCAGCTTCCAAGTGGGCGTGTTGCGTACCGTCTCTCAGGCAATGGCAATTTGTCGAATCTAGTTGCAGGCCATGATTCCAGTCAGCGGCAGCAGGAGCAGCAGCAGCAGCAGCTGCTTCGTATGCAAATTGCGCGCGAGTTTAAGTTGAGCGACTTCATTTTGTAGTCTGGCTGAGATGACTTGCGGCTTTTCACTGTGGTGATTGTAAAAAATTATACAAAATTGCGATGATTGGGCAAGAAGGACAGACAGACGGACGGACGGACGGATCGATCGATCGATCGATCTCTCGATTGACCGCCAACAATTCCAAGCAAATTCCCCAAAAAAAAATCCCAAACTAAAACTCAACTAACATGCTCTTTTTTCTCTTTCCATCTCCCTATCGGTGTGTGTCTTGCTGTCTCTCTCTTTTGCATTACCCATACGTCGTGTGCACGTACCCGATCAGCGTTTCGAGTACCTGGTGGAGTTCCACAAGCCAGCCAGGTGAGTGGCATATTGAGTGTCAAATCGGAAATCGTTAACTGAATAATATGATACGTATTTATTTTTGCAGTGTTGTGCCGGCTTATCTCAATGTGGTCGATATTGCTGGGCTGGTCAAGGGTGCCGCCGAGGGCCAGGGGCTGGGTAATGACTTTCTTTCGCATATCAGTGCGTGTGATAGCATTTTCCATTTGTGCCGCGCTTTCGACGACCCGGATGTGATACATGTGGAGGGTGAGGTGGATCCAGTGCGCGATTTGGAAATCATTGCGGAGGAGTTGCGTCTTAAGGATGAGGAGAAACTTTTGCAGTGCCTTGATAAGCTTGAGAAGGTTGTTGCCCGCGGCAGCGATAAGAAGCTCAAGCCCGAATACGATTCCATGCTGAAGATCAAGGAGATCTTGGTCGATCAGAAGCGTCACTTGCGCTTTGAGGATTGGAATGCACATGATGTAATCTATTTTGACAGCGTTCTTGCTTGTTTAGACAATTGCATCTGTTTCCGTTTCTGTTTCTGTTCTAGATTGAAACGTTGAACAAGTATTTGTTCTTAACTTCGAAGCCGGCCATTTATCTGGTCAATCTGTCGGACAAGGATTTCATACGTAAGAAGAACAAATGGCTGCCAAAGATCAAGGAGTGGATTGACAAACACGATCCAGGCGCACTCCTCATCCCCTTTTCGGGCGTATTCGAGCTTACACTAATAAAAATGGATGCGCAGGAGCGCAAGGCCTACGAGGAGGTGACGAAATGCAAGAGCCAGCTGGAGAAGATCATTGTTACGGGCTATAAGGCACTGCAACTGGAATATTTCTTCACTGCTGGACCCGATGAGGTTAAGGCCTGGACAATACAAAAGGGCACCAAAGCGCCACAGGCCGCTGGACGCATTCACACCGATTTCGAGAAGGGCTTCATCATGGCCGAGGTAATGCATTTTGAGGATTTCAAGGCCGAGGGCAGCGAAGTGGCCGCCAAGGCAGCCGGCAAATATCGCCAACAGGGTCGCAACTATACCGTCGAGGATGGCGATATCATCTTCTTTAAGTTTAACGCCGGCGCCGGTCTGAAGGATGCCAAGAAGAAATGATACCGTCTCGTTGCCTACATCATCATGTGGACCATCCTTTACATGAATTTAATTTTATACTCACAACTCTTTCGCTTCGCTTGATACGCTTCTTTAATATCACCCAATTTTTGTACTTTTGACCGAGGCGGAAATGCATTTGTGTTTTTTTTTTTGTATGCTTTATAAAAATGAATTTTATATTTCTAATTTCATTGTTATTAGAAATACCAGCGCTGTGCTTTGGAGAGTAAAGTAATTGTTATAGTATACAAAATAGACTTGAGTCTTTTGCAAAGGGAGGGATTGGTGAGTGTTTGGTCTTCCAGGTTGATGAGATCGTGTGAGCAGTTCTTCTGATGAAAAAAGTTACACATAATTTAAGAGGACAAAAAACTTGGAAAGCGCAAAGGCGAATGTCTCCAAGGATTATCAAAGCCAAAGTCACCTATATATAAGTTGCTACCATTCTCTCTCTTAAATTGGTAAATGAATAAGCCACGTAATTGGAGATGATATGTATTTAATTTATCATTGGATTATTGTTGGATTAGATTACATTGGAAACTCATCTATGTAAAATTAGCACTATAAGATTTTATGATAGCTGACGAACTGCTAACTATGATGCATTCACAGACTGAATGGATATGCAACATTAACCTAGGCTGCAAATGCTACCTCGACTCGATAGCTAAAATTCAGCTCCTGCAACTTAGCTGATCTCGTTCAAGATACGGATATCTCCCGCATCATTAGCTAGCAGTTTGCTTAAGCTGCCAGAATACAAATATATGACTTAACCTAAAACATTTAAATTTAAAAACTTAGATTTCACATGGATTCAATTAAATTGTAATATTCTTAATCAAATAATATAATTAATAAATAATGCATTTAATTGGGGTTTATAAATGCCTCATGGAAGAAAGTATTTTCTGTGTGCTCCTAAAAGTGTGCATCAGAATTTCGACCAAAATGTTTTTAAGCTTTATAGATATAGAAAATAGTCTATATTTTTCAAGATTTTGGTGTCTTAAATAACTGCAAAATCCTAAAACCCAGTTGGATAGAGTTCATGATTCTGATGCATCTTGTCTATCTACAAAGTGACGAGGACATTGCAGATTGCAAATTGTGCATTAGTTTGGTTTTCTTGCGTGCCCCTAAAAGTATGCATATATTTTTATTCCGATAAATCCAATCAAGTCAAGCATGTTTTTTATTTTATTTGATTTGTTTTGTTTATTGATACTTTTTGTATTAATTTACATTGTCTAGGACAGGGAACTACATGTTTTGCAATTAGGAATAATCACTGGTGTCCCATATCAGAGTTCATAGAGTTCATGATTCTGATGCATCTTGTCTATCCACAAAGTGACGAGGACATTGAAGATTGCAAATTGTGCATTAGTTTGGTTTTCTTGCGTGCCCCTAAAAGTATGCATATATTTTTATTCCGATAAATCCAATCAAGTCAAGCATGTTTTTTATTTTATTTGATTTGTTTTGTTTATTGATACTTTTTGTATTAATTTACATTGTCTAGGACAGGGAACTACATGTTTTGCAATTAGGAATAATCACTGGTGTCCCATATCAGAGTTCATAGAGTTCATGATTCTGATGCATCTTGTCTATCCACAAAGTGACGAGGACATTGAAGATTGCAAATTGTGCATTAGTTTGGTTTTCTTGCGTGCCCCTAAAAGTATGCATATATTTTTATTCCGATAAATCCAATCAAGTCAAGCATGTTTTTTATTTTATTTGATTTGTTTTGTTTATTGATACTTTTTGTATTAATTTACATTGTCTAGGACAGGGAACTACATGTTTTGCAATTAGGAATAATCACTGGTGTCCCATATCAGAGTTCATAGAGTTCATGATTCTGATGCATCTTGTCTATCCACAAAGTGACGAGGACATTGAAGATTGCAAATTGTGCATTAGTTTGGTTTTCTTGCGTGCCCCTAAAAGTATGCATATATTTTTATTCCGATAAATCCAATCAAGTCAAGCATGTTTTTTATTTTATTTGATTTGTTTTGTTTATTGATACTTTTTGTATTAATTTACATTGTCTAGGACAGGGAACTACATGTTTTGCAATTAGGAATAATCACTGGTGTCCCAGATTAGATCAATTATCATGGGTTGAACAATTCAAGTGTAAGCTGAAAAACGCTCAACTATTAATAGAGTCCATGTCTGTCTTCAGTGCGAATACTTGGTTTGCCGGCAAAGTTTTTAATCTACTTGCTACAGCAACTAAGACATTAAGCACCTATGTTAAGAGTAGCTAATGCCAGCCCCGGAACCGCATGCCACACGACTGGTGTGGAGGAGGAAGTGGTTCGGTCGTTGATGTGGTCTGATTTTGTGGAGTGGTGAGGTGAGGTGAGGTATGCTTAAATGCACCGGCAAAGCGGACAAAATGCGAGGGATGCAAGTGTTGGGGGGGAACGGCATCTTTCGTTGGTCTCCAGTTTCAAGTTCCTGAGCACATAATTTGGCTTACCACATTGCCAAACAAACACATTCAAACATACACACGAATTTATACACACTAAAATATGTACACTGATAAAAATGAAATCGGCACAATATGTAGAAAACCAATCTTCTTCTGAAGTCAAGTGCGGATTATCTTCAAATTATAATGAAAAATTTACTTAAATCCAGGGTCATTATTTTTAGATTCCAAGGTAGGTTAAAAAAATAAATATATACAGAAAAATTTAAACATGTTTTGATGTGTACACAAAATTTGTTAAATATTCGGTTTTCAGTGGTGCAAGGGGCAAATAATTCAACTTTATGTATGCGAAAACAGCCATAGAATAATATTTATTTTGCTTCACTATAAAATAAAATATTATGGTTTCCATTTCGAATTATTAGTCAATTTTGATTTTATATGGTGAAATTTTTCTGCATGTATATTCTCGGAAAACACGCACCAGCTGCCTCTTCCCTAACACCTCAATACACCTTCTTGTTTGTTGGCATACAAACACACAAAAACTCTTTGTGAATGTTCTTGTGTTGTTAATCTTAAGAAAGTTTCCTCGGCAATCTGTGGCACAGTGGCCAAAAAGCACAACTTTTGTGCCAAAACAAAGTAATTATCGAATACATGAGTAAAATGTCGATTTTAAAACTGCAATGTTAGAAAATAGCTGAATAAGTGGAAACATTTTATGAATTCGTAGAATAAAACTTTGAGTTGCGAACATTTATTTTCTCAATACTTATTTATGATTAATTGATTCTAGAAATTGTATGCGATTTAAAATCTATGCAATTTGCTTTAATATTTCGAACAAAGTACGAGTTTTGAATACATACATGTGACACATCACATTGAGTGAAATATATTTGTATTCTTTTTCAAATGCAGCTCAATGGAATTGTTAAAAATTGCAATTAAATCGACACTTTTCCACGGTGCTTTATAAATGCATCCTTTGCTACTGTTGGACAAAAGTTTTGCGTGTGGCCCAAAACAAGCCAACTTTTCATATGAAATGTGCCAAATTACATATAGACACAGATGCATATGTGTACACGTGTGTGTGTGTGTGTGTGTGTGTGTGTGTGTGCAAACATTTCAAGACACAAGCCGATAAAAATATTTAGAATGTTTTATTAACTCAACGCATAGCAGGGCTAAAAAACATAAAAGATCTGAAAATGCAATTGCGTGGAGTTTCTGCAGTTAATTAAAGTGTAATGCCTGCAAGCTTTTACTATTCTATTTGTATGTGTGTGTGTGTGTGTGTTTGTGTGTATGTGTGTGTTTGTGTGTGTGTGTGTGTGTGTGTCTACGTGCTGCACTGTGTGTACTTGGACCCGGACCCAACATTGACAAGGCCATCAAAGGCAGATGAAATATGGTCACTAAACTGAACGCATCAAAATGGCCATAAGCAAAATAGGCAAAATGCCCAAGAGCCGTCAACAAAGAGGCCAACACAAATCATAAAGAACATAGCAAAAATAAGCAAATATATGAAAAACTATACGGTTCGAAGCATAAATGCTCTATGCAAATTTGATTTAACAATTCGATTTATATAAATTACTTTGTTCAAATAAATTGTATGATCGAAAATTAATTTTATTTCATTTTTGAATATATTATTTTTTTACAAATGACGTTTGTAGTCGATAAAGCTGATATATATTTATAGTATTCATTTTATTAATTTCAACATTCTTCAAATAACTTTATTTTTCTTGTTATTTATTAATAATTAGTGTGCTAAATTAAGGAATTTATTAGAATTTAGAGTGTAATGCTAGTAATGGTTAGATATTATTGTTTTCCAAATTTGATTTTATTTATTTTTATTCTATTGTTTTTGTTGTTTTTTTTTATCTATATATCCTTTTGCCACTTAAAAAGCTGTTTGTGAGCAGATGCCATTTGTCAAGGTGTGTCAAAATAAGGTGCTTAAATGCGAATGCAAATCGCAATAAATCAATGTCTCAACTCCACTGACCCCAACACAAAAACAAGATTCTAAAAGCAGTTGTCAAACTATTCAAGGATATGTCAAATGTCGAATCTGATAAGACAACTTATTCAGTGATTATGACATAAGTAGAGCAAACTATGAGATGTATTTTCTGTGCATTACAGTGCACTTATGTATATTGGAGAAAAAAGTGAATTCTTTGTAAATTGCACTTGATGGGAATATAAATTGCCATTGGCTATTTGGTCGCACAAATGGCCGAATATTATTCAGGATTAAATGACATAAATTGTCTTTAGACTAAGTGCTGCCAAATATAAGTAAAACTATGAAAAGCATTTCAGCTACACAAACACAGTGAGAATGGATGATTATCTTCAGCAAAGGCTAATAGATGTGAATCTGTGCATCTTATTTAGAGTATGCGGATGCGTTGCAAAAGTGTTTAAAAAATTGATGGCATCCAGAACAGAGTGTTTTGTCGAGATGGAAATGCAAACGCAGCAATCGTTTTGTTTGCTTGCCTTGCCGTTTGTCAAACAGCATTCATACACTCAATTCAAAAATGCATTCAATTCAATTGAAAAATGGCTCTGAATATTTGACGTATTGCATGGAATGTGGGTGGTCGGGATGGGGTGATTATGGGGAACAGCAGCTGTCACAGGCAGACAGCCAGTGTCGGGCATCGATGGGCGTTGGGTTGTCGCCACGCCCAACAGGGTGTTGGGCGTCGTCAGGGAAGCGTCTACAAAACGTCAGAGTTGGTGGCCAGCAAAGCGTTAAAAATTACTGTCATAAATTAATGAGCGACGCGCGATTAAGTGACGCCTCAAAATTGAATTGAATTTCGCTGAATTTCGCTGAATTGCGCTCATTATTCATTTACAGACGCAGCTTTGGCAGCTTCTTGACTTTTCTGATTTGCTGCCTCTGCTGACTGACCTCTTTAATTGCACATAAAAAAGTGAATGGCAATGTTTTAAAAATATCAACAAAATTTATATCGTTCACACACAATCCACATTTTAAAAGCTTCAACCCAGCTTCCCTGCATCAGCAAATGCCTAATCCCAAAATATCGAATCTAGGCATAAACGTGACAATAATACAAATCAGTAGATTGCGTTTCCAACGATGGCGATGTCGATTTGGAATTGATGCCGGGTATGGATTTTGGAGTCGGTGGTGTCATCGGTGTCATCGTCAGCGTCGACATCAACGTAATGCATCATGTGGCGACAGCGTAAAACGTTTGGAGTCTAGGATTAGGAGGCAAGCCAATGCCAAAAGTGCACACAGACATGGCAACAGAGACACGCAGAGAGGGAGAGAAAGAGAGAGAGAGGGAGAGTGAGGAAGAGAGAGAGAGAGAGAGAGAGAGACAGTGCAAGTCCAACAAGAATGACTGCGAAAACGTGACATTCGTGAAAACAAAGCGTGTAATTGCAATGCCAGCTGCTGAAACATTTAAACAGCTAATTAAGGATCCATGTCAGGAGCAGGAGCAGGAGCAGGAGCAGGAGCAGGAGCAGAAGCAGAAGCAGGCCATGGCAATGGCAATGGCTAAGCCAGGTAGGAACAAGAAAAAACAAGCATGTATAAATCGCATTGGCCTAGAATAACAAATATGCATTAGTTATTTTGTCTGGACATGAAAAAGGTATATATATATATATATATATATATAGAAAGGTTTAGTGTCAACAGATGTCTGTGATAAGAATTGCATGAAACTTTCTCAATTAAATAGGAAACAACGTTGAACCCTTTATTTTGTGGTAATTCTTAATTCTACATTTAAAGTTGAAGAACTTTAAAATTCTTGGCATTTACGAGAAATGTGTAAATGAAGTTGGCTCTTGAATGTACTTAAATTTAATTTGGTTACCATAATGATCATTTTTGTTTACATTTCTAAAAGCAAAAAGTTTCCCTGAATGTGTGCAACAAACAATTGCAGCAGTTGCAGCACTTGCAGCACTTGCAGCACATTGCTCAAAGAGGCCCAGTGCAATCATCTTAAAGAGTGTCCCTTAAGCGGCTGTGCATACCTTTTGGCCGCCTTTGACAGGTGTGGCCCACATGCATGTTTTGAGTAATTAAATTCGAAATGTTCCACTGGAGGAAGGCCTTACAAAAGGCTCGGTCAAAACAACGAGATACGCAAATCGCCGAAAGTGTGCCACGCAGTTCAATGGTGACCAGGAGCAGAGCAGAATGTTGCATTATGGCAATATTCCACTGTGTGTCCTGTGTCCTGTGCCCTGTGCTGAATGCTGTGGAAAGCGAATAAACAAGCACACGTATGCCGGAAAACGTGTTCATTTCCGGTGTCCGTATCGCCGGGACCCCATTTGGCCGTTGAGCAACAATGGATGAAATAAGACATTTTTTGTACACAAAATGATTACTGCACGAATGGAATGCAGTTATTCAATCTATTGAAAACTAATTGAGAAACCAATTGTTTCATAAATATGTTTCCATATTTAATGGAAATCATAATTCTTTGCTCAAGCAATTTAATGATTTAATTTTTCAAGAAAATAAATCAATTTTCAAGGAATATAATTTAACAGCTGATCAATTAAGGGTTTACGATTATCTGAAGGTTAATTTTTGTTTGCTCTGAGTTTTTAAAACGAAAGTAGGTTTTTTGCCACAAATTGTGTAATTTTTAACACGGTGCATAACGGTACAGCGGCAGCAGCATCGTCATCACCTGCCGTGATGAAAAATCGAGACCCCAAAGCGTTGCCGCAGTGAGCATGCCGATGGGATCTCTCTCTGTCTCTCTCTCACTCTCTCTCTCTCTCGCTCTCTCTCTCTCTCTCTCTCTCTCTCTCTCAATCTCTATGTGCTACTGCGTTTGCCTTCACACAAGGACAGTCGACATCATAATAAAAAAGGCAAACAAACTTGTTGGCAATACATTCCAAAGAATGCACTCCAACACTCTTTCAACAATGCGGCATGGTGGCATGTGGCAACAAGTTCGCATAATACACATTTAGATAAGCATATTTGTTGTCTGACCACAATAAACGGTATATATAATAAATATATACTCGATCCATTTTTGTTAATTTTTAAATTTTTTTTGTGCTGCTTTTTTTTTGAATTATTTTTTATATTCAGGAGAAATTTTTCGTTTGTTTTGATTTGTCATGTATAAGAAAATTTCCTGGGGACTTACATATTCAAAGGCGTTAAAGTGCTATGAAAACTATTCCCAGGTTTATTGTGAATTTTCATTATCTGTATAAATATAGGCTTAAATTTGACTCTTCTCTATTTTTGGTGACAGTTTCTTCACATAAGAAACATATGTGTTTAAGCAAAAAGAAAACTTCATATGTGTCCGAAAAAAAAAGAAGAAAAATTATATGTTTATCTAAGTATTCTCCGAACTATGTTTGATGCGGCATCTTATTCGCTGGCCCAACTTATTTTCATATACCAAAGTTCAACAAACTTACATTAATTTGGGAAAACTTTCTTGACTGGCAACATTGTGGAGAACACTTGAAAAGTGAATTGTGAGATTGTTATTTTTGTTTTTTTTGTTTTTTTTGTTTTTTTTGTTTTTTTTGTTTTTTTTTTTATGAATAGAATCTTGTGTGCAGCCCAAAACAGAATAATGACATTGAGATTGTTGTGTCTTACATAATCATCGAATTCGCATCGCTGCTAAAAAAAAATTATTTGTAATAGTCTCGTGCTGCCAAAGCTTGATTTTTATGGTTGAGCATTACGGGACAACAATATCAGTGAAGGGTGTTTTTTTTTTTTTTGGTTTTTGCTTAACTTTTTCGGCACCAGACGGTATTTATTCCTTCTGGCCTTAATGTGAACGTCAGACGTCGGCATCTGGCGTCTTATAATTTAATAAAGTTGCAAGTCTGTGCGCGCATCCTTCTGTGAATGTCGCAGCTCCACATCAACATCCACATCCACAGCCACATTCACATCCACATCATCAAGGAGACGCAGCATCGCTGAGCATGCTGCCCTGTTACCCGGCTCCTTTTCAGCTAGCCATATTAACTGGCTCCGGCGCATGTTGTCGCAGAAAGTTGTCTATGGCACTGTTGTCGTCCTCGTCCTCGTCCTCGTCCTCGTCCTCCTAGTCCTCCTCGTCCTCCTCGTCCTCCTCGTCCTCGTCGTCGTCGTCGTCGTAGTTGGCGGGTCATATTAAATTGTGTTAAAACACTTGCGCCACACCATACAAGGTACACACACACACACATACTTTCATATGTCCCTTTCCCCCCCTCTGCTGTCATACATATCAGGCATCTCCGCCTGTGCAATGACGCGTATGCGTTTGCCATGTAACTCGTTTTTTTTGTCTGCACACTCTGCGCTGCATTTTTTGGTTTATTTTTTATTTTGTGTTATTTTTTCTTTTCTTTTTTTTATTACTATATTTTCGGTGTTTTGCGTTTAATTTCCTGTGCATTAAAACGTATTGCAACGTTTTGTGAACGGCAGCAAGCTATTGCTTTTAACTAATTTAAGCAACAAAACAAACAAACAAACTAATAAATAAACAAATAAAGTTTACACAAATATATATATCATTTTTTTGTGGGTTTTCTGCCGCTCTCTGGAGTCTCGAAAAATGTATATTTCCTGGTTATTCACCTTTGCCAGTTGTAGTCGCGGTTTTTCTTTTTTTTTCTTTCAGTTATTGGCATACAACGGCAAATAAATGCATTAATTCATTCCGAGCGACAACTTGTCGTTCCAGCGGGAGTAGCAGTGGCAATAGTATCAGTAGTAGTCGGAATGTTTGTGTACTGGCGGTTGACAATGCGGGAGACGGTTGAGGAGGACTTCAGGCCGTGGAACACATCGCTTCATAATTAAAAGCTGCACTCCAAAATTTTTCAATAACAGCCATAAATCAGGCATATGGATGCCAAGGGAGCTTCGTTATACATAAATAACTTTACGTTCACACAAATACACACACACTCGACACACACACACACACACATGCACATACACACACACACACATACACACACACGCACACACACAGACAGGCAGGAGTACAAGCACGAACACACAAGCTAATTGCAATAGCTCTTCATGTATATGTAATAGGTATGTGTGTGTGTGTGTTGGAATGTGTGTGTATGGTTCGCGACATGAATCCCGAGAACCGACTTCAGCACAGCCCCATCGATGACCTAGTCGAGCGTGAAACGCCCCAATTGCCTCCTTATTAGTCACGCCAGAGATCTTGCAAAGCGTTTAAAGTTGACTCCTTCGGATTTTGATACAACAACAACTCCAAGCACTTAATTTCCCTGAGCAATTTGGCTTAAATTGTTGCTGTCTGAGTAAGACCAAAGTGTAAGCTCCGAGAAAAGCAGCTTAAATGATAATTATCTATATTATACATACATAGTTTGAATTGTCGATTATGGTATAATATTTATAGAAAAAGTAACTTTTATATTTTTTGTTGTCGAAGATATAAAACTAAACGAAACTTGAATCTGACTGTTGATATTTTTATTTGTGTAATAAATGATGAATATGAACAACAATTTTAGACTAATCTAAACTTGCCATAAATCACATTAATACAGATTATGCAAAAATAATTTCGTTAGACTGTGCAACAGAAATGAGAATAGAATTCATTCAATGAAATGTCACACCATACTTTCAGAAATAATGGAGATATCGAGGTTTTTCGCTTTTTTTTGTTTAAATTTTTAAAATGGTCATATCTTCGGAAACAATGGAGATATCGACGTTTTTCGCTTTTTTTTTTGTTTAAATTTTTAAAACGGTCATATCTTCGGAAATAATGGAGATATCGACGTTTTTCGCTTTTTTTTGTTCAAATTTTTAAAACGGTCATATCTTCGGAAATAATGGAGATATCGACTTTTTACGGTTTTTTTTTTTCAAATTTTTGAAATGGCCATATCTTCGTAAATAATGGAGATATCGACTTTTTACGCTTTTTTTTGGTCAAATTTTTAAAATGGCCATATCTTCGTAAATAATGGAGATATCGACTTTTTACGCTTTTTTTTTGGTCAAACTTTTTAAATGGCTATATCTTCGTAAATAATGGAGATATCGACGTTTTACGCTTTTTTTTTGTTCAAATTTTAAAAATGGCCATATCTTCGTAAATAATGGAGATATCGACTTTTTACGCTTTTTTTTGGTCAAATTTTTAAAATGGCCATATCTTCGTAAATAATGGAGATATCGACTTTTTTCGCTTTTTTTTTGTTCAAATTTTTAAAATGGCCATATCTTCGTAAATAATGGAGATATCGACTTTTTTCGCTTTTTTTTTGTTCAAATTTTTAAAATGGCCATATCTTCGTAAATAATGGAGATATCGACTTTTTACGCTTTATTTTTGTTCAAATTTTTAAAATGGCCATATCTTCGTAAATAATGGAGATATCGACTTTTTTCGGTTTTTTTTTTGGTCAAATTTTTAAAATGGCCATATCTTCGTAAATAATTTAGATATCGACTTTTTTCGGTTTTTTTTTGGTCAAATTTTTAAAATGGCCATATCTTCGTAAATAATGGAGATATCGACTTTTTACGCTTTTTTTTTGTTCAAATTTTTAATATGGCCATATCTTCGTAAATAATGGAGATATCGACTTTTTACGCTTTTTTTTGTTCAAGTTTTTAAAATGGCCATATCTTCGTAAATAATGGAGATATCGACGTTTTTCGCTTTTTTTTATTCAAATTTTTAACACGGTCATATCTTCGGAAATAATGGAGATATCGACGTTTTTCGCTTTTTTTTTGTTCAAATTTTTAAAATGGCCATATCTTCGTAAATAATGGAGATATCGACTTTTTTCGCTTTTTTTTTGTGTCAAATTTTTAAAATGGCCATATCTTCGTAAATAATGGAGATATCGACTTTTTACGCTTTATTTTTGTTCAAATTTTTAAAATGGCCATATCTTCGTAAATAATGGAGATATCGACTTTTTACGGTTTTTTTTTTGGTCAAATTTTTAAAATGGCCATATCTTCGTAAATAATGGAGATATCGACTTTTTTCGGTTTTTTTTTGTTCAAATTTTTAAAATGGCCATATCTTCGTAAATAATGGAGATATCGACTTTTTACGCTTTTTTTTTGTTCAAATTTTTAAAATGGCCATATCTTCGTAAATAATGGAGATATCGACTTTTTACGCTTTTTTTTGTTCAAATTTTTAAAATGGCCATATCTTCGTAAATAATGGAGATATCGACTTTTTACGCTTTTTTTTTGTTCAAATTTTTAAAATGGCCATATCTTCGTAAATAATGGAGATATCGACTTTTTACGCTTTATTTTTGTTCAAATTTTTAAAATGGCCATATCTTCGTAAATAATGGAGATATCGACTTTTTACGCTTTTTTTTGTTCAAATTTTTAAAATGGCCATATCTTCGTAAATAATGGAGATATCGACTTTTTACGCTTTTTTTTTGTTCAAATTTTTAAAATGGCCATATCTTCGTAAATAATGGAGATATCGACTTTTTACGCTTTTTTTTTGTTCAAATTTTTAAAATGGCCATATCTTCGTAAATAATGGAGATATCGACTTTTTACGCTTTTTTTTTGTTCAAATTTTTAAAATGGCCATATCTTCGTAAATAATGGAGATATCGACTTTTTACGCTTTTTTTTTGTTCAAATTTTTAAAATGGCCATATCTTCGTAAATAATGGAGATATCGACTTTTTACGCTTTTTTTTTGTTCAAATTTTTAAAATGGCCATATCTTCGTAAATAATGGAGATATCGACTTTTTACGCTTTTTTTTTGTTCAAATTTTTAAAATGGCCATATCTTCGTAAATAATGGAGATATCGACTTTTTACGCTTTTTTTTGTTCAAATTTTTAAAATGGCCATATCTTCGTAAATAATGGAGATATCGACTTTTTACGCTTTTTTTTTGTTCAAATTTTTAAAATGGCCATATCTTCGTAAATAATGGAGATATCGACTTTTTACGCTTTTTTTTTGTTCAAATTTTTAAAATGGCCATATCTTCGTAAATAATGGAGATATCGACTTTTTACGCTTTTTTTTTGTTCAAATTTTTAAAATGGCCATATCTTCGTAAATAATGGAGATATCGACTTTTTACGCTTTTTTTTTGTTCAAATTTTTAAAATGGCCATATCTTCGTAAATAATGGAGATATCGACTTTTTACGCTTTTTTTTTGTTCAAATTTTTAAAATGGCCATATCTTCGTAAATAATGGAGATATCGACTTTTTACGCTTTTTTTTTGTTCAAATTTTTAAAATGGCCATATCTTCGTAAATAATGGAGATATCGACTTTTTACGCTTTTTTTTTGTTCAAATTTTTAAAATGGCCATATCTTCGTAAATAATGGAGATATCGACTTTTTACGCTTTTTTTTTGTTCAAATTTTTAAAATGGCCATATCTTCGTAAATAATGGAGATATCGACTTTTTACGCTTTTTTTTTGTTCAAATTTTTAAAATGGCCATATCTTCGTAAATAATGGAGATATCGACTTTTTACGCTTTTTTTTTGTTCAAATTTTTAAAATGGCCATATCTTCGTAAATAATGGAGATATCGACTTTTTACGCTTTTTTTTTGTTCAAATTTTTAAAATGGCCATATCTTCGTAAATAATGGAGATATCGACTTTTTACGCTTTTTTTTTGTTCAAATTTTTAAAATGGCCATATCTTCGTAAATAATGGAGATATCGACTTTTTACGCTTTTTTTTTGTTCAAATTTTTAAAATGGCCATATCTTCGTAAATAATGGAGATATCGACTTTTTACGCTTTTTTTTTGTTCAAATTTTTAAAATGGCCATATCTTCGTAAATAATGGAGATATCGACTTTTTACGCTTTTTTTTTGTTCAAATTTTTAAAATGGCCATATCTTCGTAAATAATGGAGATATCGACTTTTTACGCTTTTTTTTTGTTCAAATTTTTAAAATGGCCATATCTTCGTAAATAATGGAGATATCGACTTTTTACGCTTTTTTTTTGTTCAAATTTTTAAAATGGCCATATCTTCGTAAATAATGGAGATATCGACTTTTTACGCTTTTTTTTTGTTCAAATTTTTAAAATGGCCATATCTTCGTAAATAATGGAGATATCGACTTTTTACGCTTTTTTTTTGTTCAAATTTTTAAAATGGCCATATCTTCGTAAATAATGGAGATATCGACTTTTTACGCTTTTTTTTTGTTCAAATTTTTAAAATGGCCATATCTTCGTAAATAATGGAGATATCGACTTTTTACGCTTTTTTTTTGTTCAAATTTTTAAAATGGCCATATCTTCGTAAATAATGGAGATATCGACTTTTTACGCTTTTTTTTGTTCAAATTTTTAAAATGGCCATATCTTCGTAAATAATGGAGATATCGACTTTTTACGCTTTTTTTTTGTTCAAATTTTTAAAATGGCCATATCTTCGTAAATAATGGAGATATCGACTTTTTACGCTTTTTTTTTGTTCAAATTTTTAAAATGGCCATATCTTCGTAAATAATGGAGATATCGACTTTTTACGCTTTTTTTTTGTTCAAATTTTTAAAATGGCCATATCTTCGTAAATAATGGAGATATCGACTTTTTACGCTTTTTTTTTGTTCAAATTTTTAAAATGGCCATATCTTCGTAAATAATGGAGATATCGACTTTTTACGCTTTTTTTTTGTTCAAATTTTTAAAATGGCCATATCTTCGTAAATAATGGAGATATCGACTTTTTACGCTTTTTTTTTGTTCAAATTTTTAAAATGGCCATATCTTCGTAAATAATGGAGATATCGACTTTTTACGCTTTTTTTTTGTTCAAATTTTTAAAATGGCCATATCTTCGTAAATAATGGAGATATCGACTTTTTACGCTTTTTTTTTGTTCAAATTTTTAAAATGGCCATATCTTCGTAAATAATGGAGATATCGACTTTTTACGCTTTTTTTTTGTTCAAATTTTTAAAATGGCCATATCTTCGTAAATAATGGAGATATCGACTTTTTACGCTTTTTTTTTGTTCAAATTTTTAAAATGGCCATATCTTCGTAAATAATGGAGATATCGACTTTTTACGCTTTTTTTTTGTTCAAATTTTTAAAATGGCCATATCTTCGTAAATAATGGAGATATCGACTTTTTACGCTTTTTTTTTGTTCAAATTTTTAAAATGGCCATATCTTCGTAAATAATGGAGATATCGACTTTTTACGCTTTTTTTTTGTTCAAATTTTTAAAATGGCCATATCTTCGTAAATAATGGAGATATCGACTTTTTACGCTTTTTTTTTGTTCAAATTTTTAAAATGGCCATATCTTCGTAAATAATGGAGATATCGACTTTTTACGCTTTTTTTTTGTTCAAATTTTTAAAATGGCCATATCTTCGTAAATAATGGAGATATCGACTTTATACGCTTTTTTTTTGTTCAAATTTTTAAAATGGCCATATCTTCGTAAATAATGGAGATATCGACTTTTTACGCTTTTTTTTGTTCAAATTTTTAAAATGGCCATATCTTCGTAAATAATGGAGATATCGACTTTTTACGCTTTTTTTTTGTTCAAATTTTTAAAATGGCCATATCTTCGTAAATAATGGAGATATCGACTTTTTACGCTTTTTTTTTGTTCAAATTTTTAAAATGGCCATATCTTCGTAAATAATGGAGATATCGACTTTATACGCTTTTTTTTTGTTCAAATTTTTAAAATGGCCATATCTTCGTAAATAATGGAGATATCGACTTTTTACGCTTTTTTTTTGTTCAAATTTTTAAAATGGCCATATCTTCGTAAATAATGGAGATATCGACTTTTTACGCTTTTTTTTTGTTCAAATTTTTAAAATGGCCATATCTTCGTAAATAATGGAGATATCGACTTTTTACGCTTTTTTTTTGTTCAAATTTTTAAAATGGCCATATCTTCGTAAATAATGGAGATATCGACTTTATACGCTTTTTTTTTGTTCAAATTTTTAAAATGGCCATATCTTCGTAAATAATGGAGATATCGACTTTTTACGCTTTTTTTTTGTTCAAATTTTTAAAATGGCCATATCTTCGTAAATAATGGAGATATCGACTTTATACGCTTTTTTTTTGTTCAAATTTTTAAAATGGCCATATCTTCGTAAATAATGGAGATATCGACTTTTTACGCTTTTTTTTTGTTCAAATTTTTAAAATGGCCATATCTTCGTAAATAATGGAGATATCGACTTTTTACGATTTTTTTTTGTTCAAATTTTAAAAATGGCCATATCTTCGTAAATAATGGAGATATCGACTTTTTACGCTTTTTTTTTGTTCAAATTTTTAAAATGGCCATATCTTCGTAAATAATGGAGATATCGACTTTTTACGCTTTTTTTTTGTTCAAAT